>CM040240.1:232879221-232928228 GCA_022545495.1 Chrysanthemum lavandulifolium
CGCGATGTACCAAGTACATCTACAGCTCATATGAGTCGAGGTACACCAAGCATCACCTCATGATTTGTAGACCGTTTAAGACACACTAAGCGTAATCCACGGGGAGTTACCGAAGTGACTTCTTGCCGTGGCATTGCTTGATGGTGACCCCGGCAGAGTTTCCATTCAATCACCGAGGATCACGAGTTGTGAACCTCATAAATTTTCTCGACGATTGCCGAGATCCGTGAAGGACTCGATAACGCACCACCGATGTTCTTATTGTTGAACATCAAGTGATGAAATGTCAAGTGTACCTAAGAGATCTTTTGATGAATCTCGTGGCTCTAGACTCAATAGTGCGTTTGGTTTTCCCGAGTGGAAACTAGGAGAGGGTCTCTTCTTCAATATCGACAATCTCTAAGAGAAAGCCGATAGATTATGTAGGGTTCCACGTGAGTGAAACAAGCACATTGAGAGAAACTTGAGTGGCTAAGAATATTTAGTGCATGCGTCACTCGGTCCATGACGGCTTTTATTCTTCAATACCAAGCGTCATCAAGTGACAACCAAGAGTATATGAATTGAACCGATGTCGCCCTAAGTTGAATAATTTGGAGGGCTATTTCTTTTCAACTTTTCTTTGCATTTCTTTTAATTCTTCAACTCCTTCTTTCTCCGATTCTCATTTTCTCCTTTTATAATCGTACCTAAGGACATCTAAGTACTAACTATTTGTGATGTCCTTGGGTAGATCCCTCCTCTCAAGGATCATAGGACAGTTATTCCTAACCTTAGTCACCTTATAACTCCATAACTAACCTATGTTGCCATAAAACCAATTTTCAAGAAAATCTCTTACAACGGTTATGATTGTAAAACATTTTGTACCACCGTAAGAGTTTGATCTTTGCGAAATACTCCCCTCCACATGTGCTTAAGAGTTTTACGAAATCGCACAGTGAGGAAAGAGCGCACTTTATGAATTGAGCAACTCAAGATAGACAATCCCCACGAGACACGGTTACGTTGCATAGTTAAAGAGTTACATTGTCGCCTTTTAGGTGACAACTAGCTCTAATAACTACCTTGAAGGTGTAGATAAACCTTGAAAGGTTGTCAAAACCCGTCGAGTTCATGTCTACCAAGAGTTTCTCGAATGGTACATTCTATTCGGACAAGTCCTTTGCGAGACACGTTTACATCACTAGCTAACTAGCTTGAAATTATTACCGTCCCGACAATTCTTTTCGAGTTACTAACAGTTAAGTATCGTCAATTCGTTGGTTAAGTCTATAGCACAAAGATTCATTTGCATTTACACAACATATTTCTTATCACATAATTTTCTCCCCTCAAAAATGGCATATAAAATGTTATTTTGAAAAGTTGAGAATAAATATGACCATTTCGAGTGTTGTGGGAAGATGACCATCGTGAACAATTTGTGAACAAAGTTTTAATTCAAATACTCCCCTTAGCAAGTGATATAAACGGTTGAGGTTTTGAAAATCATAAGGGAAGTACTTGTTCTTTGAGCAAAACCTTGAAAAATGAAAGGTTTGATAGGTTTTACTCAAAAGTAAGAAGCTTTCGCTTCTTTTATAAGGATTGTGGCAATCAAGCGCACTACGTGGTCCTTTCATTACAAGAATGGGTTGTACATCGTTATGTGTGCACAAGCCATAGACATATATAATCATACATCCAAATTATATGAAATAGAATCGGTTCAAGGGGTACCGTGAAGTCCATCAATGTTTCTGTGAATGCGAACAGGCATTGATAGCCGGCGAGAGCAATCACGGGACGACCGCCTACAAAGCTCTCCGTAGTTACGAATCGTCCCGCCGATACAACCTTTCATCAATCTTCGATGATCCTCCTCACATCCCGTCTTTCCTTGGAATTCCATCGCTTTTGTGACCCAATACCTTCATGAATATCCTTCAACCTATAAGCCAATCCATCCCTAACCTTCTTCAATGCGTGATCCCCAAACTTGTGAAGATCTCTACACGCCATCAAGCAGCCATGGCGTGTCTCACTAATGTAAACCACTCCAATGGTTGGTCGATGAGTGTGTGTTGTGAAAGTCGGTTAATGTCGGGAAGATCTAGGCGAGGTGGAGTGAAGTTGACATGGGTCCGATATGATTCAACCGCAAGTGGAGATCTTCTACACGCTCTTTGATGACTATGCTTCCGATGAAGATAAGCAAGGACTTGATGAATTCACGTTGTACTTCAGTTGAAAATTGTCTCATGCGACACGCACTTTGGCAAGGTACATGTCTTCAATGTCGTTGATAGACAAATTCTCAAAGTCCGCTTGTGAGAATGCATAATCCCTTTCGTCTTGCCTTTTGACCACGATATTCTTAAGGAAAGTGTAGTCCCATTTAGACGAAAGATCAACATGTTTAATGGCCACGATTGCTTTAGTCTTGAACACTTCATGTTGAGACTTCAACTGGCGACACGTAGTAGATTCGTCGGCTGCTCGCCAATAGTGAATCCCATACAATGCATTACGGTCATATACTTCCACATTGTTGGAGAACATGTGGTTAGCCCTTTCCTCGATGGCTATGCGGTTAGAGTATATGGTCTGCCGGAATGGAAGTGTCGAGATGTAGCGATTTCCTTGAACCATCGCCACCGTGTAGAAGAAATTCCAAGTCTTTGTTGAAGAAATATCGAATGGAATCCTAGGTCGATCTGGTTGGCCAATTGTTGGTAGAGGTTTGACCGGTCGATGTAATATGGAGGGTTGTCCCGTTTGGTGAAGTCGATGTTTGCTTCTGGGTTGAGCCAATCCATGTTATTAGACATAGCTCGTGCTATATTATCAAGGTGATACTCAACTTCAATAGCACTTTCCGAGCTGTCTTTTAGAAGTTGAAATGCTTCATTCTTGATTCGCTTCAACTCGGATTTCGTCATCTTCTTCACACGGAATTTTTCTTGTAGTAGTTTCGCATGCTCCAATGTACTACATTTTGGAACCTCTTGACCTTCAGCTGGGTAGGGAGTGGAATCAACAAGCTTGAGAACCATTCAAATTCAAGATCTTCCTCGTCTAGCCATGATAAGACGTCGATCATAGGCACTTCTTCTTCTTCTTCTTTGGCCTGAGGAGGATTACGGTTTCTTGGGCGTGGGAGAGATGGGTTGTTGTTGGGGCTCATGGAATTCCTCTTCGTCACCACCCGTATACTCAAAGTGATCACCGGTTTTCGAGTGCAGGGTGGTAACTCAGAGAATCTCGAGGTTTTCAATGAAGAGCGAGGAGGAGATCTTTGTTGGTGGAGTCCGTTGGGGTGGAGGTTGCATAGAAGATGATTCACCGGACTTCTTGGGCGTTTGGGCTCGTTGTCCTTATCCTTATCTTTGTCTTCATCTGCTCTTGGACGCTTAGGCCTTCGACTTCTTCTCCGTATGATGACCTAAGTTGGTATTCCAAAGAATGCTTCAAATAATTTACCTTCGTGGGAGGCAAATGTTGTAGAGCGTGCCGACATTTGAGCTACCGGCCGGTTCACCAATTCATCATCCGAGAAGATTGTGGGTTCAAGCGGATTGATGTTTACATTCATTGGAGTTGATTTCATGGTTTTCTTGGCCAAATGCAAAGATTCGGATAAAGTTTTCTCGTGTACATCTCCTTTGTCAATTTAGGAACTACGTCAAGAAGGAACTTGTGAGTATATCCTTTGATCATCTCGTCCATTTTCCCTTGAAGATCATCTTTCATGAGCTTCGGACATATTCCTTTCAACTTGCATCTTGTCGTTCTCATCATGAAGATATCGAATCGATCGTGAAGAAATTCATCTTCTTGTAGAGCACGCCTTTCTTTTCGACTGCTTGATGACTTTAACGATTCGTGTCTTAGTTTGAGAGATCCAAGATGCGGATGGCTTCTTCACTGATTTGGATGTTGATTTGGTTGATCTCTTTGATGGTGGTGGTGAGGAATGAGAAGATGAATCTGATGATGATGAGATGTGAGGAGACTCCGGGTCCTTAGGTTGTTCAGAAGTTTTCTCCTTTGAACGGACGGGACTATCTAAATGAATACGATCATAATCGTCCGTTTCATCAATCTTTGTATCATCAGCAGTTGTTTTCTCAGTCTTTTCCGTTTCTGGTTCTTCAATGTCATACTTAATAGACTCTTCCACGCGCTTTTGTTGTTGCTCCAAAGTGGTGGCACCAGTTCCCTTATCGGGTCGATTAACCGCATCAGGATCTGGTGTAGGTTGAACATCACCACTTGACCCTCCAGGGCCACCCATTTGATCCTTAGTAAATTCTTTCACAACGTGTTGGAGTCTAACAAATTTGAACTTCCTCCTGTAATCAGTTTCCAGTGGCTCTTCTTCTGATTCTTCTTCTTCTTGTTCAACTACTCGAGTCTTTCCTTTTCCTTTATCTCGCGGTGGACCGGGAGGTTTCGATCTTGATGGAGTGTCATCCTTGCGGTTTGAGTAGGTAATCTTTTCATCCGATTCGGCACCTCGCATTCCTCGTCCGTTAGTTGCCTTTGCGGTTCGGACTTGGGAATTGGAATAGGAATGACTTCCTTAGATGGAACTTTCCTTATGCGTGGAGGATTTCTCTTGGGAAACTTCCTCGACTCTCGGTCTTGCGGCACTTCCCGCACTTCCTCTTACGGTTTTCTTGTAGGAGTACCGGAGATTTTTCATCAAGAAAGCCAACTTTGTTCTCTTTCACGGTGTCATATATCTTTTATAAGAGTAGAGTTGTTTGAGTTCATCCGAGAGAAGGAGATCCGCAACACAAAGACCTTGTTTCTTGGTAGTTGACTCCTTAAACCGATTGTTAGAGTGGGTTCGACAACACGTCAAGATTGTCGAGGTCATTGATTCTTTGGGGATATCGTGGTTGTATCCAAGTGCTCTTTGGATCAACAGCTTTGTATATCGATATAAGGAATCTTTGAGGCTAGCTTTTGAGGAATGTCATCATGTCATCCCATATCGAGCTTCAACTTCGATGTGTTTCATGTTGATCGAGCCCAAAGATTTGCGTTCTATGAGCTTGGGATGCTCATAGCCGCTTTCACGACCGTAAATGGATTTTGTGATGATGATATAAAGGGGTCTCCAAGGTCGAGGAATTTTTTAAGATCCACGTGAGAATGCTTATTAATAACCCTCAAGCTTCGTCGCACTCCAATATCAATCAAGAATTGCGAGCAGTCTCTTCAAGAGGTGCGCAGAGAATTCAGATGGTATGATGTCGTGAATGAGGAGAACAACCCTTAAGTCTCGCATGTGTGATGGTAACTTGTTTGTAATTGAGCGTCACCGTCACAAAGATTTGACCTTTGATCATCTCGCATTGTATTCCGAATTGTCGTATGTAGATCTCCTAACAAGGGCGAGTTGGTGAGCATGTTTTGATAGGGATGGTTCTTCGAATATCCACCGCAATGAGACACGAAGATTCCGAAGCGGTGAGAGTTTCAAAGTCAACTCGAGATTGTTCTTTCCAATCTTCATTGGATAGCCATGCGGGAAGATATCGACAATGGTGAGAACGTTTGGTGCATCCACATTCATTTGAGCTTCCATGTCGTGATCTCAAACACATTTAGCCAAAAGAACCAACATATCGAAGACATAATGTTAGTCAATGTAAGGTTTTATTGACTAATTATTGAATGTGCTATGTCTATGATTGTTACGAGTCCAAAGTCACTTGTTTGTCCAATAGTCTAATGACGCCGTGATAAGTTTCGTGAGTTAGTTAACTTTAAGTTTTAAAGTTTATCTTATCACAAAATTTTAAAACACATTACACATTTAAGTTTATTAGTGACATTATTGGATTCGTGACGTTATGATTCGCTTATTTACAAGTTTGCCCGCAGTAACAATTCATAATGAAGGTTTGATCAAGGCTAGGCGTAGAAATGGTAGCTTATGCGTAAAGCAGGAGAAATATACGCTTAGGCGCAAGCTTATGCGTGGGATCCTTACTTACGCGTGAAGAAATATTACTCGTAAGAAATATTACGCGTGAGGAAAAGGGAACCTTATGCGTAAAGCTTACGCCGTAGGCGTATATGAAACCACGCGTAAGGCTTACTCGTAAGAGTAAACCTTATGCGTGAGGTCCTTCGCACGCATATCCTTCACGGGATACGCATAGTCCCTTTGTAGAACCTTACGGCGAAGCGCTACGCCAGAACGCCACGCGTAAGATTACTCTTCACAAGATAACATGCTACGCGTAGGTGATCCTTATGCGTAGTTATCTAACAACCTTGATTACGATAATTTTACGTAGCAAACCGAAATAAGATCATCATAACATCAATATTTACACATTCATTCATTCAAAACAGTTAAGGCATGAAAAACTCATCAAATAGTTTACAGAAGATAACATATGCGTAGACTTAAACCCTAGAGCTCAAAGATTACGATATGAAATCTAACCATAGGAATTGCACTAAAGTGTTTCGTAAGTCTTAGAGGCATAGTAAGTTGTTCTATCCAAGTTTTAACATCAAATTCAAGGCCAATCAAGAAAACCCAATTGTATGAACTAGAACCCTAATTTTCAATTTATGAATCATTAGTGTTTCGGGCTTAGATATGATTAATTCAACTTGAAAACAACATTATACAACAATATTTAACACCAAAACATTCACATATGAAAACGCCTAAACCCACACATAAACCCTAATTTCCAAAGTCCATCAATTCGTATCCGGGTGCATTTTGAGGATTAAAATGATGTTAGTGATGTAAAAGAAATGTTTTGACACAATCCTTTTAACCTCAAACACAAAACACATGATCATGTGTTCTAACCCTTACGCGTAAAACACAAAAGTCATTGAATCTTGAGTTTTAACCGTTGGATTCACATGAAATTCAAAACCATTGTTTAAAAACTTGTTAAAAACACAAAATCACTTACAAATTGAAGATCGAACACGGATTTGAAGATTGATTTGTATCGAGGATTAGTTAGGTTTGTGTAATAAATGTGAAGTGAAAGTGTTAGGTGGAGGAGTTTTATTAAAATAACTTTAAGCTTTTGGCGCTTTAGTCCTCCACTTTTCCATTTTCATCCAAAGCCTTTTAACTTCCATTTTGGTTACCAAACGAAGAATATTTGAAATAACTTTGACGACACTCCCCCGACTTAAGAAATAATGAAAGGTTATAAATTTAAGTCCGAGGAGCCAATAAACCGTAAATGTGACCACCATTATTAAAGAAACAAATAGGATAAGGTAACATGCAAGTACACGGTTATTTTGAAACAGTTAAGAATTTATTTTCTCCCCTCAACACTTGATAAAAAATAATGAATTTTGAAAGATTTGAGTGTTGACGGAAGAAATGTACTTGCCATGTTTGAAGAAATATAGATAGAAGAATATTTTTGTTGTTTTATCTGATTTTCTATTTTTGTATTTTGTTTTTGAAAAATTATTTACAAAAGAGATTTTGGTGTTTGACTGGTTTTTAAGACTGTTTTAAGAGTTCATCCAGTTCATCTTGAGTCAAACATCGCATACCAATCGGTGGACCAACTCATTAAACCTAGCGGGAGGCAAGGCTTTGGTGAGTAGATCTGCCAATTAGTATTATGTACCCACAAGTATAATTCAACTGCACTGCTCCACATGATCCTTGATGAAATGATAGCAAAGATCGATGTGCTTTGATTTCAGTCTTGAATCGAGTTGCACGAGATCGCAATGGCACCGATTGTCGCAAAGACATCGAATTCTTTCAAATACATAACCATAGTCTTTGAGTTGTGTTCTTATCCGATGACTTGAGCACAACATGCCGACATGGCTACATATTCTCGCCTTGGTTGATGATAGCGATGTACAATCCGATTCTTAGATTGCGGGACACCGTTTATCACCAAGAAATTGTAGTGCTCTCAAGTACTTTTCCGTGAATCTAAACATCCTGCATGATCAAGATCGAAAAAGCGATTAGTTCAAAACCAAAATCCTTCGGATACCGGATCCCCAAGTTAATGGTTCCCTTTATGTGTCGGAGGATTCTTTTAGCCTCGAGAGGTGGGTTTCATTGGTCTTGATCGATAACGGGATCGAGATAAACGGCAAAGACAATGTCGTCTCGCTAGCTCTTAGATACATGAGAGACCCAATAATACTTTGTACTTGGTAGGGTCCACTAATTTCCCATGTAAATCAACGTCTAGCTTCTTGGTATGAGTCATTGGTTTGGCATAAGTGTCACGGTGTTTTCATTCCAAATTTGTTTAACAATTCAAGGGCATATTTGGACCGACTCAAGAAAATACCACGGGTTGATTGATGAACTTGCAATCCTAGAAAGAACGTAAGTTCTCCCATCATGGACATTTCAAAAATTTCTTCATTAGTTTTGCAAAAGCGAGTGAGTACTTTTATGTGTAGACCCAAAATGATGTCATCCACGAATTTGAACAATTAAGATATGTGCCCCGTGATATTGTATAAAAGAGTAGGTCGACCGAACCTTTGGTGAAATTATTAGCAATGAGGAAAGATGATAGCTTATCGTACCATGCCCGAGGAGCTTGTTTGAGACCATCTGAGCTTTGTTCGGTTTGTAGACATGGTTCGGGAACTCGGGATCAACGAATCCTTCGGTTGGTCGACATGAACCGTTTTTTAAGTTGTCCGTTGAGAAATGCAATTTTGACATCCATCCGAAAGACCGTCATATTCATGAGTCGCGAACGCGAGAAATATCCGAACAGCCTCAAGACGAAACCGGAGCAAATGATTCTTCAAAGTCAATACCTCCTCCCGCCGATAACCCTTAGCCACCGAAGTGACTTGTTTCGATTACGTTCCTTCAAAGATCCAATTTGTTCTTCCAAATCCATTTAAGACCAATGATGTAGACCCTGTTGGTCTTTCAACCAGCCCCATACTTCAAGACGCTTGAATTGGTTGAGTTCTTCCGCATGGATTCTATCCATTGTCTTTTGTCATTACGTCTTTAATGTTTTTAGGCTCAGATTGGCAGACGGTGAGTGCATAAATGCAATGTTCACCATTTGTGTGAAGACGTTGTCTCGTAACAACCGGTTGATTCGAGTTGCCAATAATATTTGCCGAGGATGGTCTTTTGTCCATCGATGTGTAGAGGTTGATGTTGGTATACATTGTGCGGATTCGAGAATTCAAATGGTTTGTTGATGATTCCGCGACATCAGTGCAGCGATGTCATTAGCAAATGGGTTAAAGAACGATTTGGATGAAAATCTGCGGTGGGGGTACGTCATTAAGAACATCATCAACCGGTTCATCATTGTTGGAAGCGGTTTGTTCAATCTGTTATGGTGGAGTCAATGGTGGTGCTTCCGCGCAATGAGTTGTTGTAGTAGGTGTATCGGTATTAGAGTAGTATCGGGTTGAGCAACAAAACAATGGATACACTTGTAGCACGCTCATCAATATCGCCACCGAACAGTGAGCAAATAACCTTTCCATTTGTTGACGAGTGAGTGGGGGCTTTGTTCGGTGATGATGGGGTTTGAGGAAGTTTAATCGGTTGTGACCGGGTTCTAAGTCGTTATACTCGAAGCCATTTCCGTAAGTTCATCAAAATGAGCATGAATCGTTTCCATAACCTCGCTTTGTACGACGATTCCATATCCGTAACCTTTAGAATTCTTACAATATCCAATAAAGACTCAATGTCACTTTGGCTTTGAGCTTTCCAAAATCATCACGATCATTATTCGGATAGCAAAGGATCCAAATACATGAAAGTGTTTGAGATTCGGTTTATGGTTGTGAGAAGCTCAAAAGGTGTTTTGTTGTGGCGTTTAGTAATCATAGAACGGTTTTGAGTATAGCATGCGATAGATACAACTTCGCCCATAAGTAATCTGGAAGTTTAGCATTGATTAACATTGTTCTTGCGGCTTCCACTAACGTTCGGTTTCGCTCTTTCAACAACTCCATTTTGTTCGGTGTTCGTGCAATAGATGTATGATGCTCAATTCCTACTTTCTCATAAAATTCTCGAAGAGTTTGGTTAACAAATTCAGTTCCTTTGTCATTCTTATTTGGCGGACGGTGTTCCGAGTGAACTTGAATTTTCGTGAGAAAGGTGATGATAATTTGTGGAGCTTGATCTTTGCTTCAAGAAAGTAGACCCAAGTCCATCGTGAATAGTCATCAACAATTGCTAAGATATAGCATTTGCCATTGATCGCTTGCACGCGCATCGGGCCACACAAATCCATGCGAAGAAGATGAAGCACATGCAGAGAGTTGTGTTCCACCTTTGAAGGAAAATGAGCACGAGTGCTTTTCCCTTGTTCACAGTCGAGCAAAGGTGATCTTTAGAATACCGGAATCGTGGGAGACCTTCAACTAGTTTGTGTCGAGCAAGATTGGTTATAGTTTGAAAGTTTAAATGTGAGAGACGACGGTTGCCATAGCCGAGGATTTTGTTGATGTTGCCTTTGAAAGTAAGCGGATGGGAGATGAAGCAACCATGTCTTGCATAGAGATAGTGTAAAGACTTGAGTTACGCGAGCGGACATAAGGTCGTTTCCTTGTAGATCACGAATGAAACAAGATTTCTCCTCAAGGCAACCTCCAAATCTCCATCACGTAACCGACCTACTAAAAAGCAGTTATGACCGAGGCCTTCCACATAATAAACCTCGCTAATTTCGATGTTCCCATTGATATAGTCTCCGTAGCCCATGATAGTCTGCAAGTGATCATTCCGAATCTGACGGTGCCAATGAACTTTACAATAAAGTTTGATAACAGTTTAAGGTTGCACTGTCATGTGTCGAGAACATCCGCTATCAACAATCCAGAGAATGATCTCATCACTGCATTACACATGCACGACATAGATGGAATAGAAGTAGATGTGGAACCCGAAATGTTAGAGGGTTAGGAGCGCTTATAGTAGACATACACACATCAATAACTTTAGGCATCCATTTAAATCCTAGTGTGTTATATATCCATTTCTGCCATCTCCAACTAGTATTTGCTTTAGTCTTAGTGAATGCACTAGGTGGTATTACATTCCTAGGAGGTGAAACTGGAGCTACAGGGACATCAATGCGGTTCTTAGAATCTAAAGAGGGCGGTCTACCTAGCACATAATTAGAATGATTAGTGGGCCTAGAGGTATTTCGATTCTTAGGATTCCTTAAACGAGAGATGATAGCTTTAGCAACACATTTGTCATGACAATCAGAATTCATACTTTTACGACAAATAACACAAGGTGCATCAGACTGAATATCAAAAGTACTTAAAGGTTTAGCATTCGTTGCATCACTATTTGTATTACATTTGCCAGACGCAATATCTATAGTAGAAGCAACGTGAGTCTTATTCATAGTCCTAGGGTGTTCTTCTACTTTAGCATTCCTTATTGATCTTTTCTTAGGTCGCAACTTCCTATTCTTTGATGTAGTGCCCAAGGTCGTGAAGTGCGGACGCTTGGAAAAGAGACAACTATTCTGTTCAAGAGAAGGAAGCACGTTAGCAACTTGTGTTTTGGCAAGAGGCATTCTAGGTTCACGATTACTAAGTGTTACCGGTGCTATTCTCTTAATCACAAAGAAGCGGAAGTTGTTCATACTTTCCTAACATTTCTCTTAACTTAAAGATAGTGTGAATTAAATCTTGATTTTCGTAGCGAATATTACCAAAGAAAATTCATTACTTCTCTAGTGTGTGCAAGATAGTGATCTAGTTCGTTTGATGCTTCATGACGAGTCTTATTAAGTAAATCAAATATGACACCATATTCTGCTTAACTTTTACAAGTTCTTGTTCATATTTTGAGATTTGACTTTTCAAAGACACGTTTTGATCATCCAGTTGCTCAAATTTTGGATTAAAATTGTTTGATTGCAGGCGGTGGATTTTGTTTTGCAAAGCAAGTTCACGATTTTGACAATCTTTTGACACCATTGAAGACGACGTTTTGCATTTGAAAGCTCGTTTAAGAGACGTTCGTTTTCAACTTTTAAAGACTCGATCCAAGCACATTATCGGTATTCTCAACATTTACAACATTATCAACGGTATCGGGTTTTGAATTTACTTCACCGATGGAAGGTAAAGGACCATAAATTTGTGCATAATCGGTTGGGGATTAACATTAGAAGACTCGACGCTTTTATGATAATCCTTGGTGTGTTAGAAGAATCCATTGGTGTGACGAAAGTGACCGGTTTTGAATAGTTAAAAGGTTTGTTGTAAACAACAGTTTCTAATTTTGATCGGCTCTCGTCTTTCGCATCTAATTCCTCTTGACGATGATATTCAACAACACTCATAATGTAATTATCAATTTTATATTCTGACCGGAAACTTGTGATTTGGTTTGAATGCTTTGGTTGAAAGCTTAGGTTTGTAATCGCAAAAGATTTGGTCCATATCCATTTGGATTGGGTTTTAAAGTAAACTTTTCAATAGTCATTACCGACTCACCATGTTTGTAAACAACGTTTTAAACTCTTTAAGTTTGTTTTGCAAGTCGATAATTTCTTCAAGATGATCATCTATTCATTTTGTTGAATGCTTTTTGTATGCAGAGAACTGTTTCTAACAAGTTAATAACTCGACCTTAGCTTTTGATTTTCCAAGGTGAGAGCGTTAATTTGCTTTTTATGTTCATGTTTCAGATTGTTCTATTTCGCACAACAAAGCATTCTTGAGCGGCTAGATCACGATCTGCTCTCTAAATATTTTTCGCTTTGATGAGATTTAGCAAAGGTGGCTTCAAAACCTTTTGAGTTTTGAAAAGTTGAGTTGCTTTTGTAAACATTCAAAATCCTTGGTTAATAAATGCATTTTACTTTTCAAGTCCCGATTTATCGCACGACATTCTTCCACTATGGATTGTTGGTTTTAAGCCACGAGATCAACATCCTGGACGAGGCACAAGTTCGGCGTGTTCAACGTGAGTCACAACATGATCATTATTTAGATCCTCAAGTATAACCACGAGTCAATTTGATTATCAATGGAAACCATAAGGTCATCTTGATCGTCAAATGTAACTACGGGTCTAATTGAAAATCGTCGGAATGAAATGTGGATGACTCATTTTGAACGCCCGAGCCTACGGATTCGGATGTTGGCGAGATATTAGATCAAAGATAAATATGGTTTGTTCGGCACTGAGACAAGCCATCGTTGTCAAACACTGGCCTGTGTCACTCATGTGTGATCCGCTAAACAAATAAGTCAAAAGACTTAAAACAGCTCGATACACAAATACAATTAAGATCGAGAATACAGGGATTCCCGGGTCGTTAAGTCCCACGGAGACTCAATGGTGTGTGCAACACTGATTCAGACGATAGAATGACCACTAATGATAGTGATCAGAAGGGATTAGATTGAATATTACACTACTGAAAAAGGAAATAAATAAAAGCGACTTAAATGCAAATTAAGAAAATTAAAAAGATAAAAAAAATATTAAATAAACGCTATCACTATTTTTACAGATCGATGAACGTTTATGATTTTATAAAATAAAATGACTTAAATAAACTATTTTAACTAAAACGTAAACTTAAATCACTTAAAAACGTTATTTAAAATGGAAACGAGCGTTATTTACAAAAATAGCGCTGGAGCGCAAGATAAAACGTAAATTTTAAGAAATAAAATGCCTACGAATGTAAAACTAATTTTATTACATACTATATGATAAAAGAAAATTTTAGGAAAAAGCCGGGTATTTTTTCGACTTTTAAAATATTTATTATGATTTAAAAACTATTTTAATCTAATTTAATTATAAAAATACTAAATGATTTTATAAAATCAAAATTTCTCGAGAAAATACTTTGAGCTATCTTTGATTTTAAGAAAAATAGAAAAAGAGTACACTACTTTATGAAATAAGCAACTAATAAGCTAATAAGCTAGTAAGCTTTAAAACCGAAACCGCTAGTTAAATATAAAGTATTGCAAAGTTAAACATGAAAAGACCCTAGGGCGGTTGGTTAATGAGTGTGGTGTTGTGTGTTTGAGCAAGAGGTCGGGGTCGAATCCACCCCCGCCCTTTTGCAAACTATTTTTTTAAATTTTCTTTTGCAACTTAATAATAAGATGAAAATGAGAACTTTTTGTGAAGACACTTTTACCAATCCCACAGAATAAGCAGTTTCTCAACTGCTTATTTCATCAGTTTGGACAGAAGTATAAAACAAACACCCCTTTTCAGTTTTAAGCACAAAGGATCAATGAATAAGCACTTAAAAAAAAAGGAACAAGCTAAAACCTATAAAAGGGAATCAAGATAAGCTAGAGTTACAGGAAATAAGCCACAAAAAAGGGAAGCATAAGCAGTTTTTAGGGGAGTCCTAAGCTAAAAAGGAATTGGGCATACAATGATACTAGCTAATTTAAAGGGCTAAATAAGCATTTAATAAGCAAGAGTTAAGCTAAAAAAAAACTAACTAACCTAATTTATAGAACCTAATAAGCACTAAGGATACTAAATAAGCTAAAAGGAGCACAACTAATAAGCTAAAACTCAAAGAAAGTCAGCTACAGGATCTGCGAGAAGGAGACAGACATGGGTTTCGACAGACTTTCAGTGCAAATTTAACTAACCTAAAGCTATCCTAAGAGCAAATAAACTAAAAGTATGTAAAGATGGGCATGTTGGGATGTGAGAAAAGCCATTTGGACAAGTTTTAGATGACAAACAAGCTTGAAAGCAGAAAAAATGCAGCAGCAGAGTCATTGTTACGTGAAATGACAGAAAGTTATTGAGCTTTTTTTTTAACCAAACTTGCAAACTCTTGTAAAACAAGTTAAGACCTTTTAAACATCAACTAATACCTTGAAACATGTTTGACTTGAAGAGTCAAAATGGGTAAAAGTGATTTTAGACCCTTAAATAAGCTAGAACCAAACACTACTTTATAACTCAAAATCATTTTTGAAACTGAAATTTAAAGGAGACTTGCTCAAAACTCAAATGTAGTGCACAAAATAAGCTTAAACTAATCTCAAATACCTATTCCAATCAGACTTTAACCAAGATTATGTTTGACTTTCCATCTTTTGACCCGGATTGACTTTTATTGACCAATTTCCAAAAAATGCTTGAACTTGAATATTAGCTTGTAAAAAACTTTGATAAGCTTAAAGAAGCTTGATTGAGATTAAAACAGAAAGCGCTTAAAAGCTTTAACAAAGGATTTAGAAAATGAAAAGTTCAACAAAGGACAATAAAACTTGGAATTTATATTAAAGACTTGAATTGCAACTCAAAACACATACAATGATGTTATCACTTACATGTGATACATGAAAACTAAAATTACAACATTTTTACTAAAACTACAACATTAAAAAAAACGACATTAAAGAAAAAAACTAAAACTAGCTACTACTCTCAACCGCTTTCTTCTCCTTTTATATACCCAAGCTTCTCCTCCTCGACTTTAGCATTTCCCACCAATAATAATAACCCTTGGATGACTTGAATGAATCATGGCCATAGATTGTATTTTGGCACCAAATTCCTTTTAACATTTGGAGGGGTAGAGTAAAGGGTGAAGGGTGCAATTAATGTATCTTGTATTGTTGTTGAGGTGGGGGGACAAGGATGTGAGTATGTGATGGTGGAGGAGTGAATTGTGGGAAGCGATCATGGAGCAGTTGGGAGAAGACCAAAAGGCGCCAAGTGGTGTGGTTGTTTGACTTGGTTGTTGACTGTGGAATTAATAACCAAGGGGTTCAAAATGGTAAAGTGACAGGGTTCAAGGCTTATGAAAGGGTCCAAAGGTGTAAAGGGTAATAATACACAAGGACCTATTTTGCAATTTTTCAAAATACAAGGACCATTGTCGCCAAATCAAAAGTTGCTCAAGGGACTAAAATGACAAAGTTTAATAATGCAAGGACCAAAGTTGCCATTTTCAAATTTTCCAGGACCAATTTCGCCAATTTTCAAACTTGGAGGACCATTTTGTAATTTTCTCAAACTTTTCATATTTTTCACCAAAGGACTAAATTTGACAACTTATGATTTTAAAAGGACCTTTGGTGACTTTTCTTTTGAAATTATGACTCGTGGACTATTTTTGACAATTTTTGAAACTTGGGGACTAAAACGCAATTTTGCAAATTTGATCGTTTTCATCCGATTTTGATATTTTGCATTTAAACACATAAAACACTTGTTTGTGATATTTTGATCATTTTGATGTGTTTCGAGTGTTTTCGAGATGATTTGCGGTTTATATTGTACAAAATGATGAGTATTTAGACACTCATCAATCCCCACATCGAGATATTGCTAGTCCCTAGCAATGATTTGAGAAAACATAATGGATTTTAATCTCTTTACCAAAAGCCATTACTTCGGAGTAGCCAAATGTTTCAGTTCAAGTAAGAACCATGGTACATCGATAACCATGTGATTTTGAGCAAACCACAAGTCAGTAAACGGATTTGATGTGTCTTTACCGTGGCCGCACCTTCCGGACTAGCCAACTCTTAGATAAATTATCAATATTATCTTTGGTGAGCCGATTACCAATTATGGATTTTCCTGCCTTTACCACAAGCCATAATCTTGCGGGCTAGCCAACTCATTATCTTTTGAGGATGATGGGAGTCAAGAACCATACAATTTTGGGCAAATTGCAAGCCATATAAACGGATTTGATATATCTTTACCAAGAGCCGTTTGCTCTGGATTAGCTAATCCTTTTGTCTTACTGCATAAGGCGGATCGATAACCTAATGAGAAAGTGTAAAACACTTACTCCAAAAAAAAAAATTTTGGCCAAAACGGGAATTGGGTAGATAATATATGAAATTCGTGAGAATTCCCCCACACTTAGAAATGAATATTGCCCTCAATATTCAAAGTACCTGGTTATGCCGAAACAAAGAACGAAAAGGGAAATATTACGGCCATTATTTAGAAAGATGATTTTTTTTTTTTTTTTTTTTTTTTTAGATAATATATATATATATATAACATGTGGGTATCACCCCACACTTAGGTGGTAGAAAGGGGTAAGAAGACGTAAATATGGGTGAAAACCCATATGGTGAGTGCATGTTTTTGGTTACCGAGTCGCTAGCTTGACTCGACCCCGAATTCATTGGTTCATGGGGAAGCAAAGTGGAAGAAACAATCTCCATCGGACTTTCAATCAAGATGTTTGGACAAACATTTGAAGCACGTGAAAGTTCCACACCGATGAGATATACAGAGAAAGACAGACCCGGCTCACAGATGATAAATGAAAATGCCGGGGTCAAAGATAGTGTCTTCATTCCCGAAGGAGTGAAGAAGAGAGGAAGTCACCGAGTAGGTGAAGAAAAGAAGGAAAATCATGATAACGATCATGATAAGATCTTCTTCCTCAGGATCAAGTGCAATTGCACTTATTTGGATTTTATTGGTTGAGCTCTTTGGTTTGGAAGGCATCTCGGTTGGGAGGGTGGAAAGATTTGTCATAACTATGCAAATTGAGATTCTCTCCCCCCGATCATGATTTTTGCTATCCAAGCAATCATACTCCAGCGGAGATATGATATGAGTGAGTTCACCGGCGAACTCCTCATGAAGAGAATCATTCACATGATGTGAATTTGTGAACTCTTGTTCCATTGTGGGCTCATCACTATCCTCACCGAGTATCAAAGAGTGGATTCTCGAATTAAAGTGAATTCAGAGTCGAATTCAAATAGAGGATTGGTGAGAATAGCTTTGAATGTTTCGGGAACAAAGTGATCAACATTCTCATTTGGATTGTTGGGATAAGAAGTGAGTGAACGATCATTATCAATGAGACTTTCGGCCTCCCGGATCGGCTTCAATTCAAAGAGTGGATTGATGTGAGTGAGTTCACCGGAGAACTCCTCAAGCGGGATCGAGATCGATTGTGGAAGTGATGCCTCAACGCACTCGATGTCTCCATAGGAAGCACAATCGTCGCTAAGATCGAGAAAGATTCAAAATGATCTTGAGAACACTCAAGAGGAAAGGGATATCACGGATGATCGAATTCGCGACTCTCTCGGGATTGGGATAAGGTCCTCAACACTAGACGATTCCATTTTCGGAATAGTGCTAAGCTCATCCCCATGTTTAGAGAGTGAGTGGGAATATCGTGTGATAACAATGATCGAGGAGATTAGATGGACTAGCATACATATGTTTAATGCTTAACATTTGTTCTTCCGCTAGTAATTCCATCATAGTCTTTTCTCCCGATGGATCATGGAAGGAGTCTCAACCGATGAACTTGATGAACTGTTATAAAATTGTAGGATATCAAGGATATCTTCATCATCATCGCCATCGTGAATGAAACGGAATCGAGAGCTAGATTTGGCCGCTTTTTCTATTGCAATTGATTCCCCAATGCATTTTTCAAAGGCATTTGGGAATCTAATTTAGCGACTCGCTCTTCGCTAACAAAACTTCCATGGATTTCTCATTTGGATTATCTTGGGAGGACATAGCCGACTCCTCCTGTTCTTTTAATAACCCGAGTCTTGATGAGAAGGTCCGTCGTAGTTTCAAGAGGAGTCGCTTGAATCATTTGGTACCGTGGAGTTTGGTCATTATACGAAGAGTCGAATCGTAACAAGGAAATGGATTCCTTGTTTGACAATCCGAGCTAGAGTGAGGACCTCCACAATACTCACAACAATAAAAGCGATGGCGGTGTGAGTGGTATGTGTTGTAGTCATAATTGTTATCGTGAACCCGCCATAGACAAGCGTGTTTCACGATTGACAATCGAATCGAATGAGAACCACCACAAGACTACAACAAGAAACCGCCGAGTCTCACAGCGGTGGCGGTGATGGAATAAATCACCGTGTGTTATGGTAGGAATAGGGATCTTGGTTATAGACGGACCGCTTCCGATTCCACCATGCAACAACCGGGGCAATTGCCACCATTATAAGGACCACCACACCATTGACAATCGGAAGGGTGAGGATAAGACATGGAAAGAATCAAAGGTTAACAGAGGGTAGGGATGAAGAATCAAAGAGGTAAGAGGGTAAAGAGGAATATTTTGATATTTTGAAAACATTATGATAAAAACAAAGAATGAAAATATTTTTATGCTTTTAACACTTTAGGAAAAGTGTTAATGAACTTTTGGATTATTTGAAAACTTTACAAAAACTTTTACAAAAGATGGGATATGCACAAGAATGGATATGAAAAGGCTAAACACACGCTAAAGCCTCCCCGCAACAAGCGCCTAAAATTTTGATCCGCTAAACGGTCAAGTCAAAAGACTTAAAACAGCTCGACACAAATACAATTAAGATCGAGAATACAGGGATTCCCGGTCGTTAAGTCCCAAGGAGACTCAATGGTGTGTGCAACACCGATTCAGACGATAGAATGACCACTAATGATAGTGATCGGAAGGATTAGATTGAATATTACTCTACCGAAAAAGGAAATAAATAAAAGCGACTTAAATGCAAATTAAGAAAATTAAAAGATAAAAAATATTAAATAAACGCTATCACTATTTTTAAAGATCGATGAACGCTTATGATTTTATAAAATAAAATGACTTAAATAAACTATTTTAACTAAACGTAAACTTAAATCACTTAAAAACGTTATTTAAAATGGAAACGAGCGTTATTTACAAAAATAGCTACTGGAGCGCAAGATAAAACGTAAATTTTAAGAAATAAAATGCCTACGAATGTAAAACTAATTTTATTACATACTATATGATAAAAGAAAATTTTAGGAAAAAGCGGGTATTTTTTCGACTTTTAAAATATTTATTATGATTTAAAAACTATTTTAATCTAATTTAATTATAAAAAATACTAAATGATTTTATAAAAATCTGAAAATTTCTCAGAAAATACTTTGAGCTATGCTGATTTTAAGAAAAATAGAAAAAGAGTACACTACTTTATGAAATAAGCAACTAATAAGCTAATAAGCTAGTAAGCTTTAAAACTGAAACTGCTAGTTAAATATAAAGTATTGCAAAGTTAAACATGAAAAGACCCTAGGGCAGTTGGTTAATGAGTGTGGTGTTGTGTGTTTGAGCAAGAGGTCAGGGGGTCGAATCCCACCCCTGTCCTTTTTGCAAACTATTTTTTTTTTAAATTTTCTTTTTGCAACTTAATAATAAGATGAAAATGAGAACTTTTGTGAAGACACTTTTACCAATCCCACAGAATAAGCGGCTTCTCAACCTTGGTTTAAAATTGCATTTTGCGATCCGATGCGCTCAAGGTCCAAAAGGCCAATGCGTAATGCGTGATGCGAATGCGAGCGCAATTTAGGCGCGATGCGTTTAGTATTAAAAAATGTTAAAATATATCAAAAGTATACTTACAAGCTACAAGTTATATCAGTAACAAAGAATCATAATTTACTCATAATTAAATCAATAGCAAAAGTTAGTATAAAGTTTAGTCAAAGTTAAACAATATATGAGTTCTAGCATTGAATCAAATAAATTAACTCACTTTGTACCTAATAAAATAACATATGTGATTATTATAATTAAAGAAGAACATATAAGTTTTACAACTTGAATCACACAACAGAAAGAAGAAAACTATTCGATTATGCATTAAAGTAAATTAAAGAATTTACTCACTTTGTAGAATCATTCGCACCACCGTGATATTAAATGAAATAAAATGGGGTAATTTGGATGTAGGTCAAGAACTATGGTTGTCAATGTGTATTTTTATGGACGCCATTTACTAAGGTCGTTATTAAAATAGTTAGGCTTCAGAATCACCTAAATTCCAAATTGCACTAATTATGACTATTGCTAGCATTATACAAATGCGATAAATTACGGTCAATTGCGAATGCAATCTGGAATGGCCTTGCATTAGGTGTCATGATGCGAAATTCTAAATGCAATGCAATGATGCGCAATTTGTGCAATGATGCGCATTTTAAACCAAGTTCTCAACCCGCTTATTTCATCGGTTTGATGAGTATAAAACAAACACCCTTTTCGCTTTTAAGCACAAAGGATCAATGAATAAGCACTTAAAAAAAAGGAACAAGCTAAAACCTATAAAAGGGAATCAAGATAAGCTAGAGTTACAGGAAATAAGCCACAAAAAGGAAGCATAAGCGCTTTTAGGAGTCCTAAGCTAAAAGGAATTGGGCATACAATGATACTAGCTAATTTAAAGGGCTAAATAAGCATTTAATAAGCAAGAGTTAAGCTAAAAAAACTAACTAACCTAATTTATAGAACCTAATAAGCACTAAGGATACTAAATAAGCTAAAAGGAGCACAACTAATAAGCTAATACTCAAATGCGGCAGCTCTGCACAGATGCAGAACGAGAACAGACATGGGTTTCAAGACTTTCAAAGGCAAATTTAACTAACCTAAAGCTATCCTAAGAGCAAATAAACTAAAAGTATGTAAAGATGGGCATGTTGGGATGTGAGAAAAGCCATTTGGACAAGTTTTAGATGACAAACAAGCTTGAAAAGTCAGAAACAAAGCAGCAAAGAGCTGCTTATTTACGTGAGTGACTGTGTAAAGCAGTTGAGCTTTTTTTTTTAACCAAACTTGCAAACTCTTGTAAAAACAGGTTAAGACCTTTTAAACATCAACTAATACCTTGAAACATGTTTGACTTGAAGAGTCAAAATGGGTAAAAAGTGATTTTAGACCCTTAAATAAGCTAGAACCAAACACTACTTTATAACTCAAAATCATTTTTGAAACTGAAATTTAAAGGAGACTTGCTCAAAACTCAAATGTAGTGCACAAAATAAGCTTAAACTAATCTCAAATACCTATTCCAATCAGACTTTAACCAAGATTATGTTTGACTTTCCATCTTTTGACCCGGATTGACTTTTATTGACCAATTTCCAAAAATGCTCGAACTTGAATATTAGCTTGTAAAACTTTGATAAGCTTAAAGAAGCTTGATTGAGATTAAAACAGAAAGCGGTTAAAAGCTTTAACAAAGGATTTAGAAAATGAAAAGTTCAACAAAGGACAATAAAACTTGGAATTTATATTAAAGACTTGAATTGCAACTCAAAAACACATACAATGATGTTATCACTTACATGTGATACATGAAAACTAAAATTACAACATTTTTACTAAAACTACAACATTAAAAAAAAAACGACATTAAAGAAAAAAAACTAAAAACTAGCTACTACTCTCAACTGCTTCTCTCTTCTCCTTTTTATATGCCAACTGCTTCTCCTCCTTGACTTTAGCATTTCCCACCAAGAATAATAACCCTTGACGACTTGAATGAATCATGGCCATAGATTGTATTTTGGCGCCAAATTCCTTTTAACAATTGAGGGTAGAGTAAAGGGTGAAGGTGCAATTAATGTATCTTGTATTGTTGTTGAGGTGGGGGACAAGGATGTGAGTATGTGATGGTGGAGGAGTGAATTCAGGGAAGCAGTCATGGGCGGTTGGGGAGAAGACAAAAAAGGCGCCAAGTGGTGTGGTTGTTTGACTTGGTTGATCGACTGTGTGGAATTAATAACCAAGGGGTTCAAAATGGTAAAGTGAGTGGGTTCAAGGCTTATGAAAGGGTCCAAAGGTGTAAAGGGTAATAATACACAAGGACCTATTTTGCAATTTTTGAAAATACAAGGACCATTGTCGCCAAATCGAAAAGTTGCTCAAGGGACTAAAATGACAAAGTTTAATAATGCAAGGACCAAAGTTGCCATTTCAAATTTTCCAGGACCAATTCGCTAATTTTCAAACTTGAGGACCATTTTGTAATTTTTCAAACTTTTCATATTTTTCACCAAAGGACTAAATTTGACAACTTATGATTTTAAAAGGACCTTTGGTGACTTTTCTTTGAAATTATGACTCGTGGACTATTTTTGACAATTTTTGAAACTTGGGGACTAAAGCGCAATTTTGCAAATTTGATACGCTTTTCATCCGATTTTGATATTTTGCATTTAAAACACATAAAACACTTGTTTGTGATATTTTGATCATTTTGATGTGTTTCGAGTGTTTTGAGATGATTTTGCGCTTATATTGTACAAAACGATGAGTATTTAGACACTCATCAATGTGTAACTCATGCATATTAGCCATCAACATAATAATTTGCATTGGCCCGCAAGTCCTCCATATCATCATCGAGTCAGATCCGCCATAAAACCGTGTTCTTTGTCCGTGAGAGTTCCACCACTTCATCCTTAAGAGCCAAAAGTAACGCCTTGTAATAAGCACGCCCCTAGTCCCTGTTTTGGGCATGCATTAGCTGTGTGTCCTTCTCATTGCAATTGTAGCATCAAGACCATTCAACCCATTCTCGAGCATTTCCTGCTCCACCACTTGAGCTCATTGTTATTCCTACCCATAGCATTAAACCCTCGACCACCGCCCATCCGACGACCATAACCACGATTCTCAACTTCAACTCGTCCATTTTTCACAACACCGATTCCTTGTGTTTGATGAGGAACGAATGCGATTGTTGGATTTGTTTGTATAACGCCAAAAGCATTAGCAATCATAACAAATCCTTGTTGTAATGCTTCAACGGATCGGATTCCTCATTAGCTTGACTATAAAGTGCCCGATCATTGTTGTTGTTGTAAGGAACCAATTGATTATGTTGAGATTGCCGTGATTGATCATTTGGTGTGATATTGGCGCTTGGTTGAGTTGCCGTTGAGGAGGATAACTGTTTTGAGCATACAAGGCAAGTTGTTGATTTTCCGGATGTGAAGCTAAAGCAATTTGAGCACGGAGAATCCTTTCCTTATCAACTTCCTTTTGATGAGGCTTCAAGTAATCGTACAACAATCCGTATGCGAATGATGCATGTTCTTCGCTTGACGGAGAAAATGACATACTTCTCCCATTCGGGACCAAGACTACTCGGGAACTTAGTATTAATCGCAATTCTTGGCATAATGATGTTGTGTTTATCCAAATCATTTATGATGTCCGAGAATCGATGATGATAAGACTCTAGTGTCTCTCCAGTTCAATCATGAAGTGTTCATAAGCCAAGTAAATTTTGGATTCCATATCCTCCCGATTGAGTACATATCCTTCCATAAGAAGATGAATATGTTCCACATTTCCTTTGCGTCTTTTGAGCATCAACACTTCTAAGAATTGGGTTTGGTAATCCTAAAGGATATATTGCATTGCAAGCTCATCGCCTTCATAGTGTAGAAGTTCTTCCGGATTTAGGTCACCTTGAGAGCAATGTTTGATTGTTCATCTCTTGGTGGATTAACATTTGGATCTCCGGCACAATGACAAGAGGGCATCCGAAATGGACCTTCCAAGATAACTTTCTTTAAGAACTTTCCATGTGGCTTCTTCGGATCACAAAACCTAAAGAACCTAATTACCCATTGATCGTAGTTTCGGAGTGAGCATTGAAGGTCTATCAAGTGATCCAAACCTCATGAATTGATTGTTAGTCGCTTAAAGCTTCACACATCTTTGCAAACCAAGTGGGTTCCTTCATAGTGTTCCTTGATGGATGTTGATTGAAATCGCTTGAGTAGGGTTGAACTTGAAGACTTGGTGGTGGTTGAACCATTTGTGGTGGTGGAATTGCTCCAAGTTGTGGAGTATGTTGTTGATTAAATTGTTGTTGATAAATTGCTTGTTGTTGATTCCATTGTTGATTTTGTGGACTTAGTTGTTGTTGTCGCTGAGTGTAAGTGTGAGGAAATAGTTAGAGTATGGTGGTTGTGACATTTTGAAAACTTGTTTTATAAAATGGATCTTTGTAGTCGAATGAACCTTTGTTGATGAAGTATCCTTAGGCGAGAAATCACAATAAACCAAGTAGCACTTATGCGTAAAAACACCAAAGTTACGCGTAACAACAAGAGTTACGAGTAGGTTTAGCTTACGCGTGGCGAGGAAAAGCACTAAAGTTATGCGTAAAAATGAAGTTAGGCGAGAAAACTTAGGCGTAGGATTACCTTATGCGTAATACTAGGCTTAGGCGTAAGATGAATCTTATGCGAGGATGTTCTATCGTAAGCTTATGCTTATGCGTAAGTTTAGGTTTTAGCTCAAGTGATCTTTTACACTATCACAAAGGCAAAAGATATCCCAAGTCGATGTATTTTCGTGCTTATCCAAGCAAGAAAACACGGAGTAAACCACGAAACTCAAGATCAAACCAAGGATAAAGTTACGCGTAAGTTTATGGTTTTGATACGCGTAGCTTTACTCGTAAAAATGATTTTGCCCAAAGATGTTTCTAAACCAGTTTTGTGTGATGAAATAGCTTCAATATCACCAAAAGAACACAAGAGTGTAAAATTTGATGATCCAAAGCATATAAACGGTTACGCGTAGGATGAAACCCACGAACAAAAACAAGCTCAAAACGAATATCCACGCAGAAGTATGAAACTTTTTCCCAAAAATGCTTATTTTAACACCTTAAAACATTGAAAGGACAAGAATCTTGGATTAAAAGTGTAAAAACGTGTTTTTAAGCGAACCAAAGTATCTCGACGCTTTACGTGGGACCGAAACCCACTTCAAAAACAATACGCTCACCCAACTAGTAGGCGATTGATACCACCGTTAGGTCACTAGTTTTACAACACAAGCATCAAGAGAAGAGATAGAGAGGTGGAGAGATCGGATGAACAATAAACAAACACACTATGCGAGGGAAACTATAACAGGTTATGCGTGACACATAGTGAAAGAGAGTAATTGAACAACCAACCCTCAAGTGAGGGTTATACAAGAGTATTTATAGGAAGGAGAGCTAGGCAACACTCCACTTCCTTCCTTTCCTTAATGGACATGGGCCTTCTACATAAGCTTAAGGCTAATAACAAACATAAAGGCCATAATTAAGCTAACTATTACATATGAATCACTAACACTTGATTTAGGTTTAGGAGTGATTCCAACAATTATCTACTCCGCTGTCTATATTCTAAGTACCCTATGCGAGTTGGGTAAGATGCAGTAGATAATACATGCGAGTTGAGTCGGATGCGAGTTGTCACCAAAGTGTTTTAACACTGGGGTATGCGAGTTGTGTATGAATGGGTAATAAGATGTAGGTTGACTATTTAGTCAACTCATGAGTTGCTTACTATTGAAAGTTGTGAGTTGGTACTGCTGCAAGAAGATGAGAGTTGAGTAAGATGTGAGTTGGGTAAGATGATGCGAGTTGGGTTAGATGCGACACAAGCTTATGGTGACTTGTAAGATGAAGAAGAGGTACTGAGCTTGTGGTTTGTGAATATGGGAAGATGCATTATTGATCGGAATAAATGAAAAGAGTTGTAAACCATTCAAACTAATACATCAAATGACTACATCATTCTCACAACTTCATCCTACTAACATACATTCTACACAAACAGTTTAACCATCATCATATCTCATTCTAACATATATATCTCACATCATTCAAACTTCATTCAACACATGTCCAATATACAATCTACAATCTACATCTATGTTCTTTACAAGATTCAAATCTATTCATCTAAAAGTATATGATTAAAGACCCCGATTCTCCTTGTCATGGGTTAAAGATTTCTTGATGAACCTTTTTCGCATCCATACAACCTCAAGAACTCATCATAGATCATGTTATCTCGTTTCATTCGCTCTCATCTAAGTATATGTCAATCAAATGGGAACAAAGAACAAGATTCATCTTTATTAGAAAAATTAAAGCACGAGTCATAACAATCATGTTATACTCAGTACATCGCCGATTCAACAACTCTAAGTGTTGAGGACTCAAACCTATACTCAAACATTCGATCTCGGTTTTGTGTTTCGTGGAATTAAATGATTATACCATATAAGGCCATCACACTAACACTATACCATCATTGATCTAAGTAACAAAGACACTATTTGAAGACTACGCATCTTGGTCATGTTCGAACTTCAAAAGAAAAGAGTATAACAACAATTTGTTATCCCCTTTGCCCCCGTTCGTTGGTTCAAAGAAACAAAAGAATACGAATTAATATGAATACCCTACCTGTGTTTGTCCGTATTGGATCTCGTTGCCATCTCAAATACTCTAGCCATCCCTGTGGCTATGACAATAAGCCTCAAAGCCATCCTCAGAGCCATCTCAGATCATCCTCGGCATCTAAGGACCTCTAGCCATCCTCCGCGAGGTCATATTCATTAACTATGGAAGAAGGGTGATGAGATGCGTGTTATGGAGATAAGAATGGAGGAGTTTTGTAGTATGGGAGCGAAGTTGTGAGGGTTTTAGGGATTGCTTTGTGATTGCGCTTGATATTGAGGAGTGATATTTGGGTTGGTGTTATGTGGATTGTATGTGTTAAATACCCAATGTATTAGGGTATAAAGAGTTGAACGAGTATGTGTTATTATGTGAAGATGGGTCGGTCGTGAGTTGGGCTTTGTTTTAGGCCTTGTTAACATGGTGGACCGAAAGACAATATGGTACTACATTTAGTCGCTTGAGTTTGGAAAACATGGAAAACCATTATTCATAAAACATTTGAATATGTTTTAATCACGTGATATACCTTGGCTATTCTTGACTATCCTTGACATTGGCTATACGTATGGTCTAGTGGTGCAAAATTTCGAGTGGGCTCATGAATTGAACAATAGGTTGGACCGATCGGGCCTCACTCGTAACCAATATCTTTGTGGGATGCCATACTAAAGAGTCGAGGAATGGATCAATTGAAGTATTCGGTTAATTAAAATGGTTATAAAGTTGTGTTATCCAAATTCTTCTCATTTAAAGAATTTTTCTTGATACAAAGTTTTAATGATTAACTTTATGTGTGGTATTTCGGTCATTTTAAATTTCACGGAGGATACACAATTCACATAATGAGCAAAGTTGACTACTGGTGGTTGTTTGTACGATATTTCTTATTTGGATTTGAAGTGAGGTTTTAAGGCGCATTTACTTATTTCGTCTTCCTTCTTTCTACCCTTCCGCCAAGATGACTTGTTTGGGCATTTATAGAGTATGATAAAGACTTGGGTATTTAGTTACGGTTGTGATTCTTTCTCATTGGACCCACAACGTAACTATCACTTCCGTGTCTCACGCATTGAGGATACGTTAAGAGGTTTTGTACATTGGGTACACCGTTTCTTCTTCACAAGGATTAGTGCAAGTTTAAGTAACAACCTGGGAATTTCACTTCATGATCAAGTTTGGCATATCGGGTTTACATCACCATGTTGTCACCGCAATAGCCGGCGAATGAGTGAATGATGTGTTTACCAAAGTGTTTATTGGATGGTTGATGATTTTGTTGGTGTTGGATAATGAACCGATGAACCGTGATGTTCCCTAAAATGATATTCACCAAATCAAAGTTGTCATAACACTTCAAACCGACATTGTTTACGGTTTTGTCTTGATTTTGTAAAATCCCGCGAAAGAAACTATTTCTCGGTTTGAATCATAGACTTGTAAAATCCAAGGACAATGGAATCATCCCGTGTAAGTAAAGTGCATTTCGCTCTATCTCTCGGTTTATTCTTGGTTTTGTAAAATCCCAAAGAAAATATTTCTCGGTTTAAACTATAGAATTGTAAAATCCCGTGATGATGGAACCATCCCGAGAAAGGAAAGTGTATTTCGGATCTTATCCGATGTCGGTGCTACGGTTTCTACTTCAAAGAAGGGATAAAAGGTGTACTTCATGAATTAGGTGATTGTTTGGATTGTCTTCTCGGCGTTTGGTTATCTCATTGTTTTACGGGATATGTGCTTTTAACCATGTTTGGGATGAAACCATTATCATAGTTCATTTAAATGTCAAAGAAGGCTAGATTTGAGTCATAACCGTAAGATGTGACAACAGGTTAATTCAAGATTATTTATTTGAGGTTGAAGTGAAATTTAATGGGCAAGTGTATTTAGTATCCGAAGGTATCGGGATGGTTGGATGAAGATTCTTCAAGATCCTTGTTCAAGCTTATTATTAAAAACGAAGACTTGGAAGTCTAGTTATTGTTGGGTGTCTTTTACCTTTTCTTTTACCACTGGGGAATTGGGCTCGCACCACCACAAAATAACTATCACTTTAAGGAGTTACGTTGTAGTGCTCAAGATCACATTCAATTGTGGATTTTCAAGAGGTGATGTACGTCTATTACTTGATGGTTGGTTGGATGAAGAGTATAGAGTACTTAGAGATTCAATGGAGGATGAAGTCTCGCACCGCTCTTTGTTACATATGTGCAAGTTTAGGTCACGAGTTCGGGTTAGTTTACTTCAGGACAAATTCATCATAGAAATCGGGTTTTCCATCCGTCACGACAAAGAGCCATCGAATGATAATGGGGTGATTAAGTTTTGCCAAGAAAGGTTGAAAGAGAGAGATAATGACATATGAACACAACAGCTCATGCCTCGTTTACTCTAAAGAAAAGAAAAGTGTATGTTTCTTCATAAAATTGTAGCGAAGTTACTGGTGCGCTTTATCTTCGAAGAAGAGAAATCTTCTAATGACGCTTGAACACAACAGCTAATTAATAGCTCAAGCCTCGTACTCTAAAGAAAAGAAAAGGTACGCTTCGTTTGGGATAACGTTAAGGCGCTTTATCTTCCAAAGAAGAGAAATCTTCTTATGACGAATGAACACAACAGCTCATGCCTCGTACTCTAAAGAAAAGAAATGTGTATGCTTTAGTGCGATTATCTTCTAAGGGTGCATATCTTTGGGAAGAAATATGTGTTAGTTGTGGTTGATGATTACCTAGATTCACCGGTCAAGTTCTTAAGGACAAAGGATGAAACTCCGATATCATCATCTAACTCATCAAACAACGCAGTTAGACTTAACAAAACCGCCGTAATTATCGTAATGCATAATGGAACCGAGTTTGTCAACAAACAACTTAGTGAATTCTATGAAGGCATTGGAATCACCATCAAAGAAGTGTTCCACGAACCCCTCAATGTAATGGTGTAGTTGAAAGACGAAATCGACTCTTGTTGAAGTCGCTAGAACAATGCCGATCTACTCAAAGGTTCCAATGTTTCTCTCAATATTGCCACCGCATGCTATACACAAAATCGCTCCTAATCCACACCGTATATGGAAAAACTCCATATGAACTTGTCCACAAAGAAAACCCGATCTCTTTCTTCGTGTGTTCGGTGCATTGTGCTATCCAACAAATGAGGTCAAGACTTAGGAAACTTAGGGCTAAAGTCGACATTGGAGTATTTGTGGATACGCACCAAACAAAAAGGGATACCGAATCTACAACAAAAGAACCCGAAATATCATGGAAACAATTCACGCTACGCTTGATGAGTCGATCGTCAAATGGCCTCGGACACCCAACCAGACCCGCACTTCAAAAATGTCCATTGGTTCATCCCTTGTTCCAAACTCCTCTCAAGAAACTCCATATGTACCACCATCCAAGATGATGTAAAGAAATTGTTTGATCATATGTTTGATGAACTGTATGAGTCTACCACTAATGAGGTGCCGATCCCTACAACAGAGGATGTTCATATTCCGTTGAATGAAGTCAATCCATCGGTCTCAATATCTCAGAAGTCAAGAAGCACCTGCCATCGATCCTTCGCCATCAACAAATCATCATTCTTCAAATGTAAATCATGGAAATGTTTCGCATCAATGATGAGGTTAATCCCTATGACTCTCAAGATGCTCCATTTGAAAACATATTTGCTACTCCCGAATCATCATCGAACCATCTTCTTCAGAGACATCAACTCGCTACTTCAGCCTCAACAACCGCCACATGAACACCTCGGAAAATGGACTCACGATCACCCTTAGACAACATCATTGGAAATCCTTCTCGTCTCCTGTATCAACCCGAAGCAACTCGCAACCGATGCCTTATGGTGTTTCTTCAACTCCATACTATCTAAGATCGAACCAAAAGATGTCAAACCGCCATGAATGAAGACAACCGGTTCAATGCCATGCAAGATGAAATTCATGAGTTTGATCGACTTGATGTATGGGAGTTAGTACCGCCCAGATTGTGCTATGATTATAGCTCTCAAATGGATCTTCAAAGTAAAACTTGATGAGCATGGTGATGTGTTGAAAACAAGGCACGATTGGTTGCTAAAGGATATCGTCAAGAGGAGGGTATAGACTTTGAAGAATCTTTTGCTCCAAGGGCTCGAATCGAGGCAATCGTAATCTTTTGGCTAATGCCGCAAGTAAGAACATGGTGGTATATCGATGGATGTAAAGACGGCATTTCGAACGGAGATCTTAAAGAAGTCGCTCACGCCACCAACTCAAGGATTTGTGAATCAAGAGCATCCTACTCACGCTTATCGCTTGAAGAAGGCTCTTTACGGTTTAAAGCAAGCTCCAAGAGCATGGTATGATACATCGTCAAAGTTTCTTCTATCAACCGATCAAAGAAAGGAGCAGCTTGATCCTACATTGTTCACCGTGAAGTCGTTGTCAAGACACACGTCAAGTACATCGAGGTGCTCTTTTTGGGTGATAAGCTTGTGCGGTCTTCAAAGAAGCAAATGAGTACTTCTATTTCTCTACGAGGTTGAATACATAGCCATGTCATCTTGTTGTGCTCAAATCTTATGGATGAGATCTCAATTATCCGACTATGGCTTTGAATTCAACAAAATCCTCTCATCGTGATAATAAAGTGCTATTGCTCTCTCATGCAACAACGCTCAACACTCAAGAGCAAAACATATCGACATTCGACATCATTTCATCGGGAACAAGTGGAAAAAGTGTGGTGGAACTATATTTTGTGAGGTCTCGAATATCGCTTAGCGGACATCTTCACCAAAGCTCTTCCAAGAGAACGTTTTGAGTTTATTCTTCCACGCCTTGGTTTGAAAAGCCTTCAACCGAACTCTCAAACGTCTTCGGGAGGAAGACGAGGAGTAAAGGTCTATCTTCATCTATCTCTTGTAAATATCTATTCAAAAACAAAATACAAAATTATAAAATCCTCAAAAATCAAATAGAAAAATATAAAACCTTCAAAATCCATAAAAATCAAAATTCAAAATCTTCAAAAATATTGTCAATTTGTCATGTTTTTATTTTTATTTTCGGTTCGATAATATCTACGGTTTTGTGTCATCATTCAAAGAATGACACGGGTCTTAGATATTGTTGAATTTAAAAAAAAAAAAAAAAAAAAAAAATTTTGGGAGAAAGAGAAACAATGGTTTATTGTCATTTCGCAATAACCCGGTTTTTAAAGAAAGAACAGAGCCATGTTTTACCATGTTTTCAAATTCTATGCTCGATTCTATAAACATTTATCCACGAAAACTAAATGCTTTGAAAAATAACTCGGTTTCTATTTTGATAATCATCGTGACTTATTTGTCAAAAATATCTCTCAATCAACAACCCATGTCATTGATTGAGGGGAGAATGATTTCAATTAAATTAAAAAGTTATTTGGCATTAAATTGTTTTCAAAAGATATACATGCATGTCTTATAAATGGAGTTTAAAGTCTTAAAATCGATCCTTATCACCAAACGCTTTCACAATCAAGTCACAATTCTCCTTAAAGCTCTCAAATCAATTTAATCTATACGAGATCACAAATCTCAACTGCTTTGATAATTGTGATCGGGAGAATGTGATTTAAATTGGATTTAGACCGATAATTGTAAATGGTTTCATAAGAATGTACATGTCGGTCCTTCCCACAAGACACTTTCGTACGATTTGTTGCTAATCGCTGTATGCGTGCACGCCCGACGCTTGCAAATGATCGTAATGAAGCGGTCGATCCATAGCCGCATGCTCACTTAACACATTCATCTCAAAAGAAATCATGATTAGTGCATCAATGACTCGATATTTTCACTCCATGCTTTATCTTCGAAGAAGAGAAATCTTCTAATGACGTTTGAACACAACAGTTCAAGCCTCGTACTCTAAATAAAAGAAAAGTGTACGTTCCTTAGGGGAGATTGTTAGAATTATGCATTAAAGAGCAAGTATATGTAATCTGAGTCGTAGTTCATTTAAGTTTAGTAGTATTTAGTTAAGTAACACCGTGGAGGACTGGACGGTCTTTATGATCCACACCCCAAAGTGTGGCGATTTATGTAAGACTATAAATACTCTCTACCTCCCAAGGTAGAGAGTTGAGCTCATAATAATATCTTTCACTTTCTCTCACTCAGTTCCCTAAACCTCTTCGAAAGAAGAGAAATCTTCTAATGACGCTTGAACACAAAAGCCAAGCCTCGTACTCTAAATAAAAGAAAAGTGTACGTTTTCAAGGCGCTTTATCTTCCAAAGAAGAGAAATCTTCTTATGATGAATGAACACAACAGTTCATGCCTCGTACTCTAAAGAAAAGAAATGTGTATGCTTTAGTGCGCATTATCTTCGGAAGAAGAGAAATCTTCTTATTTATGACCATTCTCATCAACATGCTTCATGCTTTTTCCATGCGATTCAGTCATCAAGTGAACCGGACTACTAATAATTACTCTTATTCCACTTGCTCAATATAATGAAGATGGCGACATCATGTGCTAATTTTGCGAGGGAGAAGTGTGAATAGAATACATTTGGATGATAATCACTTGTTTAATCAAGAATGGCATCTCCGTATGCAATTCTTGAGGGGGAGAAGAAGTGTGAATTTTTTTTGCATGGTTGATTGATATTTGAGAATAAATGGTCAAATGGCTCCTAGTAAGAACCGAGCTTCTTCTTATCGGGTCATCGTTACATGGAGTTTCTTCTAAGATCCGTTGGTTGACATCTTTACACGGGCTGATGATTTTAAAGACAAGTGCTTCCGGTTAATGCTTCACGTGCACATCAACATGATGATTCCGAACAACCTTCTGTTCTTGTTTGATGTGATTGTTTGCTTGGTATTACCATTTCGTGTGTTCGTTGAGGGCGATTGCTAATTTTCTTGATGAACATCTTTCGTTCTTGTTTGATTGGGAGGATGTTAGTTAAGGGAATTGCAGGATGTAAGTTAATTGGGATGCTTTCTTGGTGAGATGAAGATGTTAACTATTTATTCCCAACCGGACAATCTTGAAGAAGGTCGAGTCTACGATCGGTTCTACATTTTTCGCTACATGTTAGAAGACTAAAGACGAGTTGCATTTAACGATCTAAAGACTTCTTCTCAATTCAAGCTTTCATCATAAAGATTGTCGGTTTAGGGGAGAGCACTAATTGGGGGAGTGTGAATTGTATGATTTAATCCCTAATTAGATTTGCTCACACTGTACTTTAGCATGTTGATTCCCTCAAGATTACAAGTGTTCTTCTCAAAAGATTTCATGTATACGGGCTTACAAAGAGTTGCTGATTCTGAAGTATCAAAACCAAAGAAGGGAAGGAGACACGTATCTAAACACGAGTAAACTTGATGAACTTAATACTTCTAATTAATTGAAGATATCTCGAGAAGACAAATGTTATTACCACAAAGAAACTCAAGGTTTGACTCATGGCGAGTAAACTTGATGAACTTAATTCTTCTAAGTGATTGAGGATATCCCGGAAGACGTATGTCATGACCGCAGAGAAACTCAAGGTTTTACTCATCAAGGCATTTAGTGTTATTATTCCAACTATGTGGGGGAAGTGATGTTAGAGAAAGTTTATGAAGATATAAGAGGTACATAAGTGTGTGATGATCTCGATGTTATCGCAATCATCGGGGAGAGAATTGTGTACATTGGGGTGCTCATTGTCTCACTTGAGGGCTTAATCGCTGATTCGTAGATATAATCACTTATTCCGAGTTGACATCCGCAGATAATCGTGATTCGCCCGCTTCTTCAATGTTATTGGTTGTCTCTCTTTGGTGAATGTGTGTACCGGATACTTGAGCTTCATACACGATCATCGTGGAAGAAAATGTGAACATGGGAGGTGTTTTCATTCCCTCATGATGTGTATTCGGATAGCTCTTGGGTATTGGTGTACTTGGTTCTTGAGCTTCATACACGATCATCACGGAAGAAAAATGTGAACATGGGAGGTGTTTTCATTCCCTCATGATGTGTATTCGGAGAGTTCTTGAGCATTATACAAAGAGACCGATCGCATCAATTCAACTACTGGGGAATTGTTCTCTTGACACCTTTGGAATGGATTGCTTCGACTTCAATGGAAAAGGAATTTGAGAAGATTATTTAAATGTGGGATGATACGCTGTCGTTGTTCTATTGGATGATATAACCTCGAAGCGAAGAATCACGGTGATTATTCTTAAAAGGAGCAGCAGGATCGATGACAATGGTGTGCTTCTTTGTACACCGCTAATGGAAGCTTGAAAGAAAGCTTTGAATTTGCTCACTAAAGGATTTTCGGTTTAGGGAAGTCGCCAAAGTCTCTGTTTCTCAAAGGCTCATGTTCTATCGCTATTCTCAAGCCTCGATGCTTTGGTGGTGAATGTTAAAAGGATGATGACTTCTATCTTCTACAACGGGTCGCTCGATATCCTTATCTCGGATCAGATCATCATCTTCTTAAAATATATAATCTATTCTATCTCAGAATATTTATCAAAAAAAAATACAAAAATATAAAACCAACAAAAGAAAATAGAAAATATAAAACCTTCAAAACCCATAAAATCGAAAATATGAAAATTCCAAAATATAGTTTTTCAAGACATGTCTTCGTATCGATAACATCTACGGTCTTAGAAATGTCATTCAATAATGGCACGGGACTATAGATCAAGTTCGAATAGAAGGTATAAATATTCTTTTCTAAACATGTCTTTAAAAAAATGGTTTGCTATTATTTTATAGCAACCTGCTCTTCAAGAAAGGAAAGTGTCGCGCTAAACCCATTTTCAAATATTTCATGCACTTTTCCTAAAAACAAAATGAGGAAAGTATGTCAAGGACTCATTGCTCCTACACAAATGTTTTTCCGTCTAAAAATTCTTCTCAAGAATATTTGTTTTAACAAAATGGTGGTAAATGAGTTGCTTTCAAAACAATCAGTTTCAGAGGTTTTATTAAATTGAAAACTCAATCAATGACTTCAATGACTTCAGCGCTTTTAAACTTTTCAGACAATGAGTCATTGATTGAGGGGGAGAATGTTTTCAAATCTATATCATCTAACGGGCTTTCTTAATTATCCTATATGCTTAATTAAAAATGATGTTAACCTACGTTGAAGGACTAGGTGCCTAGGATATGATTGTTAGGATTAGATGATTTGAGTTTGATAAACACATTATTCCCATGCCATATATGAATTGATTGATATGTTGGATTGACTTTTATTAGTCGATTGTTGTTTGGGTGATGTCGACCACCATATATTTGTATGTGTATTCACTAACATATGCAGGTATATTGGTATATAAGAATGTTCCCGATTCGGATCCCACAAATGAAGATGATTGGATGCCGAAAGGAAAGGGTAACTATATCTTGGGTTGACAAATGAAGAAACGAGCTTAATTGGACTTCTATGGAGAGTTGGCATGAAAAAGGCAACGAAGAGGTCTCACCGCATCGCCAGATGGTTTTCTTCATCAAGAAATAAAAAACGGAGCTTAATTTGACCTCGGTTGGCATTAAAATGCAACGAAGAAGTCTCATCGCTCAAGCAGACGGTTTTTCTTCCAAGCCCTACAAAGAACAACATAAGCTTCTCAACCACCTAACATATCTTTGTGCAGGATACCATTTTTAAACAATTTTGAAAATTATTGTTTTGAAAATGGAAAATATTGTTTTGAAAATTAATTGACTTAATTTTGAAAATCATCGGACTTCATTTTATCAAAACCTATGTCACTCAATTATCGACTTCGGTCATCGATTGAGGGAGAGTGATTTAAAATAAAATATTTTCAAACGATATTTCTTCATAAGAGTTTTGGTTTGTACGCTAAAATGTGATGATCTAAAGATTTAATGTTATGTCATGGTATGATTTCCTTTAAAACTCAAAGATCCATCAAAATGAAATTTTTCTCGTCTTGTTTGATTGTGAAATTGTTTTATTTTACTTAAAGATCTCTTAAAACAATCATACCGACACTAACAATCTTTAATGTCTTAAATTGGTCCTTATCGTCATTTTTCAAAATTAAATCTTGCTACGCCTTTCCCTAAACTTTTCTAAATGATTTTAATCAATTAGGATCACAAATCTCAATTGGTTTGAAAGTTTTGATCGTGGAGAAATCGTGATTTAAATCTCAAACTGCTTTTAATGGAATTGGTTTTAGTCCTTCAAAGGCACTCCTGCCTCCATGTGCCAAACGATTTCAATATACATAATGCACATGTTGAGGGGGAGCGTTTATCAAAAAACAAGATGAGTATTTAAACCAGGAATATATTCTCCCATGTTTTTCTAAACCTAATTATATCACTTGAGATCCAAAATCTCAAAGGTTTTGATATTTTTAATCGGGGGAGAATTTGTGATTTAATAATGAAATTTGATAAAAGGTGATTGTTTGATTCAATTGTGCAGGCTGCTCTCTCATATGTGTTAAAAGTTTTTGAATTTTGAAGCACATATTGGGGGGGAGCATTTCAAAAGAAAATAAACTATCGAGGTACAAAAGCTTTTATGTTTTAACATAAAGTACCTTGATTGAGTTTTTTAATGGTTTTCTTAATGGTTTTTGTGATCGTGGATGTGCTTCAAAAGAACTCTTTCCTCTATGTGATAAAATGATTTCAAATATCCTATGCACATATTGAGGGGGAGAATTTTACCAAGAAAATCAAATGGCTTTTTCCATAGAAATTGTGATGAAGAATTTATTTCAAAAGAACTCTTGCCTCCATGTGCTTAACAATTTATAAAATCATATGCACATGTTGAGGGGGAGCATTTCTTAAAGATCAAAACAATTAAGGTACAAAATGCTTTGATATTATATCACAAGTACCTTGATTGATTTTCCAAATGATTTTTCAATTGGTTTCGAGAAAGAATGAACAATACCAAAAGACCGACCAATTTATTTTATGCATGGTGTTATAAGGATGGTTAGGTTAGGTATTCGCTCCCACGATCCCGCCATAGTCGGAGGTATCTATCCAGTGGACAATCCACTAGATAGTGTAGAGTCCTTAGGTATGATAAAAAAGGAGAAAATGAGAATATGGGAAGAGTGCGGATCGAGACCGAGCTAGTATCGAATAAACCCAACAAGGTTCTAGTTATGATGTCTCGGTAAGCAATCAAGGGGTTGAAGAATGAAAAGAATTGAATGAGAAAAGGGTGAAAAGAAATAGCCGCCTAGTAATTCAACCTTAGGGCGTAAACCGGGTTCAATACATATGCTCTTGGTGTCTACTAAGGTAACACGGTATTGAAGACAAGACGTCATGGACCCAAAGGACGATCGCACCTAACTTCCCAAGCTACTCAAGTTCCTCTTAAAAGGGCTTGTTTCATTCTCACGGGAACCGACATAATCTATCGACTTTCTTAGAGATTGTTGATATTGAAGAAGGAGACCTCTCCTAGTCTCCCCAGATAGGAACCAAATGTGCACAATTGAGTCTAGAGCCAAGAGATCATCCACAATATCTCATTAGGACACTATTCTTGAAGACTTGCTATTTCACACAATGTGGACAAGAAGAATATATTAAGAGTCCTACGATTATCCGTGTGGTATTGCCGTAACATCCGAGTGATATGTTAATATTCACAATGAAGATGGAAATCCTTCTAGAGCCAACATTAAACAAGCTCTTGGTGGGTGACATGTGAGATCTTCTCGTAAGATCAAACTTGTGACAACCGGATAGAAACGATGGGGAGATTCAATCATGAATCAACCTTGGTCCAGAATGGAATTGACGAATACTTTTGGAAAAACCGCTCGATGTGCAAATCTTCTTTCTCTAGCACATCGAATGTGTATTTATGTTTTCAAACACAAAAGTATCTCGATTGAAATAATACTTTTGGAAAACCGCTCGATGTGCGAATCTCTTTTATCTAGCACATCGAATGTGTACTCTTTTCAAATACAAAAGTATTTTGATTGAAAATTGATCTTTCTCATAAAACCTTCGTCGTATTGCAAAACTCTTTCTTCTAAGCAATACGCGATTGTTTTCAAATCAATTTTCATCAATCGCTGAATCTCAATTTGTCGTTCACTCACTCCGTGTTGTCTTCTTTGAGATGGTCCGATTTGAGAACAAATAGAACAATTGCGAAACCCCGTCAAGGAGATTCTTAGGAATCCTACCGATCACAGCAAGATTGTAATCGATCAACGGGAAGTGATCAAAGATACTTTCATGTGTTTTATTGCTAACTCGTTGTTTGCGGTACATTTGGACGGTTGCAAATGATCGTAATTGAGGAGTCAATCCAAAGTCGCATGCTCACAACATCCACACTTAATTGAAGAAATCATGACCGGTGCATATCTACATAACCCGATTCGATATTTTTATACTATGCTTCTACTACGCCGCAAATATCATGAACCAAAAAGCTTCCGCTACTCGATGGAAATATGTCATGATTCAAAAGTGTGAGCATGTCGGTCCTAAAGTCACAACATCACATGAAGGCAACACAACTATGGATGATCCAGAGAGATTTGTTGTGGCTGATGATCTCAAATAAAGCTCGAAGATCATCAAACATGTGGATCACTTAAAGGCCTCCACTAAAAGTACAAATCAATGCGAACTTTGAAGAATCGTTACTAAAGCACAAAGATTGTGGAATTGAAGAATTGAAGTCTATGAGCTCAAGAACAAAGTCAAGAATCGAATGCTAGGATGTAAAATGTATTTCATGGGGTGACCTCCCTTAGGGGGAGATTGTTAGGAATTGGAAATTCCATGAGAAAGTGTCGGTCACCCCAATTATAGTCTAGCATATGTTAGCTCGTAGACTTGTAGTTATTATGTTATTTAGTAGTTTATTAGTTAGTTTGTAGCGTAGTTTAGTTTAGTGCAACACCGTGGAGGAAGGACGGTCTTTATCCACCGTATCCCTAATCCACAAATCCGTTAGAGGACGTATTGTTTGTAGATAAATACCCTTCCATCCATGGAAGGGTGTGGCTCTTTGAATCTAACCTTTCATTTGTTAAACAACTCTCTTTCAAGGAACCTCCTCTCAACTCTCTTCATCTATCTAAAATGGCTTTCTTGTTTAATCACAATCCTAGACCACCCGAATCATCAAACAACATATAATACACGATCCTACGGTTTGTCATTCTAGGTCCCTTGTATATTACAACACTCACACTATAGACTAAAACCGCTTGTTCAAGTTAGGATCGCTAGTGTCAAGACCATATAATATAAACGTGTTGTTACTACATGTTGTCTAAGGTTCCGTAATAAAGACTTAAACCGCTATTACATGTTAGTATCGCTAGTGTCAAGACCAAATAATATTCACGTCTTGTTACTACATGTTTTCTAAGGTTACTGCTGCTATTACAAATAGTGTTACACTTAACGTTATAACTGTCTGTGTACAATATAGGCATGTTATACTGGCAGTAGTGAACGAAGCTGATTAATTGGGTAGGTGTGTGTGTAAATGTGGGAATTTAATGTCGTTATCCTTTATTATAAGAAAGCCAAACGGGTAAATTTCAATTTTGGCTGACCTTTTATTTGACTACTCACAAGTTAATTGAAAAGGTTAGAAAGAGTGTGTTACCCTTGAAATTAAATTCTCCTACCAACTAGTATGGCACACCATTCAAGTATAATAAATGAAGAGAAAAAATACAGATGGTTATGCTAGTAGACGTTCTTATAAGGCCCATTTCATTAGCCCCATTTCATTTTTTGAATGTACTATATTTCAGTCAATTTTGTATTTCTAACATTTAGATCAATTACATTATCAATCATCACAATCATATACATAGACTCGAAATGGCGTGTTCTTGGTGTCCGAGGGTACATGCACTCCAATTGTCCAAATTTGCGAGATTCTTTATTGAAAGATGAGATAGACATGATAGACCGCTTCAAGAGGATGGTACTTACTTGTGAGCCAGAAAGACTTTCCCAATAGAAGGAAATTTCAAAGAGAAACAAGAGCTGATTGTTAAGAGGAATAGAAGGATCGAACAACTTCCACAATATGAATGTGAGTATGAATATATGAAAGCGCGTTTCAAGAGGATTGAAGATGATAATGCTAATTTGGAAGCTACGTGAAGAGGCAATAGTCGCTTTTAAGATTTACAAATATTTTAATGTCGATGTCAAGCAAAGTATGAAGAGATGATAACCGGTTTTGAAAATTTGAAAGATCATAATGTCGTTGTCAAAGCTAAAGTATCAAGAGATGGATAAATGTGCCAAAAACTTATCAACATACTCAAAGAAGTAGTCACGATGTCGATGATTTTAGGATTATGAATGTGTTCAGATATGTTTAAGAATGTCTTATTTTCGACTTATTAGAAATGTAAGCTAATGAGTATTTATGTAAGCTAATATATCTTTTACTTGAGATTAATTATTTTTAAGTTATTTTCATATGCACAATTATTTAATATTAATGGGATATTGTTTAATTAAATATCACAGTTAATTTAATTATGTTATATATAAGTAACTTTATATTTAATTATATTTAAGTTTGCTAAAATATAAGTAACTTTTATATATAAGAGTAAAAAATAACATAAAAGCAGTGTAGGATATTTTTAAGTTTAGAAATGTCGCATATAGCTCAAAATAATCAGCTCAAATGAATGTAACGCTACACATCCGATAACCCGATGCACTTGTGTGCTTACGCCAAAGTGAATATGTTGATGTTTTAGAATAATTGATGGTCTATAAAATAGTTTCGTATATTCATATAAAATGTAGTCAAAGGTATTAACAATTAGAAAAATATATTGACTTGATTACAAAGATTATTTGTACCGCTTCGTTCTTATGGAAGTTGGCTTTAGTGGTTACCCGTGATGGGTTGTCTTGTTAATAATAGTTGTAATTTCCTTTCTTGAAGGATTATTCCGCCGGATGTGCTTTGTCGACAATGTCATTTTCACCGGCTTTCCGGTGCGGGTATTGTGCCTTTCTCCGACTTCGTAATCCTTCTTCTTATCTCGCTATCCTTTTCGAAGGAGTTCGGTGGCTTGCTTCCTCGATAGGCCTTTCAACGGGTTTCCGCCTAAATCGCCCCTATGCGAGGTACTGGAAGGGATTTTAATGAGGTGGCTTTTACACCCGCGCAGCTTTTATTTCATCTCGGCGCCCGCAAGCTGATCATTTTTTACCTTAAACCCAGTCTATCCAACCCGATATGCCTGGGTTAGTAGACGTACTTGCTTGGGGGCCTGGCTGCATCAACAGAGGAATGAAGGCATAGTTTTCATCCTCTGTTGTTTGCCCTTCACCACTTCTTAGGAGAAGCTTCTTGTTAATTAGGGGTTGCTTTACTTATTGCGTTGCACCTAACTTCCTTTGAGGCCTCACCTAGGGACCCAACTCTTTCACATTCTATCACCCATATCAACCCAATTATAATGATATACTTCCTTCTTGGTTAAGAAGGAACTGGCTACACTTTCAATGGACTTGGGTTTTGGGTGAAGGAGTGATGTGAATGGTCGGGGAGATGGGTTATTAGTAGTCATTTAAGAACATGTTTCAGTTATCGCAACATCTGCTTAGCGCGTATGCTTTTATTTTGGGGGGTAAAGGTTTAGGCTATGTATGGGCTTCTTGGAAACGACCATGCGTGGGCAACGCATTGTTGTTGATGGCCGGTTGTTGATACGCTTACACAGCGCGTTCGGGGTCAAAGGAACTTCCTTTTCGTCGAGCAAGTTTTTCAACACCCTAGGCAGTGAACCTAATCGTTGTAGTGTAGTATTAGGGTAAGCCACGGGTATTGATATCGTTCTCTGGGGAATAGGAATGCTAGTGAGAAGTTACTACACTAAGGTTGGGGTTGAGGAAGATTATTTTTATCTTTTTATATTTTTAGGAAATGGAAAGGTACGAATCTCGGGGTTTGATTTGGGGTTGGTATTTCACCGATTACTCTACTTATCTAATTATCTAATTAAGTAAGCTAGGGTAGTCTATGTCTATTGTTGTGTGCTCGTATGATGATTAAAATTTATTTACTTAGGTTTTATTACTCCCTAGTTATCTCCTATTGATGGTTGAATTGTCACGCCCTTATTCTTAATGCGTTGTGTCTCTAAGGTCGTAGGGTATGCTTATCCCTAACTATTTGAAGCTACCAAAGGTTAATGACTACAAAATCTCTAGGATTCATAAACTTAACACTAAGGTATTCTTTGGATGTTTAGCCTACAATAACTCTAGGTGATTATAAACTAAGGTTCAACAAAGATTAATCAAGCATTAATAACACAACGAATGACCTATCACAATACTAGGTCAATCACAATTAAGATAAGAGACAACCAATCAATATTCAATAACTAGGTTTCATATTACCTAAGCAAACACACAAGTAAATTAGCGGACATGGAGAACATGCAAGCATACACACAATCAATTGAAGACATAATTGAATTAATGAAGTAAAACACTTATCTTGATGTAAGATAGGGTATGGAACCCTAAAATATCGTACAAGATGCCTTTGGTTCGGTTTAGGTTTTACTCCATAAAACTACCTCTTTAAACCGAAAAATTCGGATTCTATATATAGTGTTACAAACCGTGACGCGCCACTTTAATTGTGACGCCGCCGGGTCACCGTCATTAAGTTTTCGTCTTGGCCACGTTACCATTGTGACGGCGCCACCTTATGCCGTGACGTTGCCGCCTTCGGCCTCGACGCCGTCGGATCAAATCTAGGCCGTCCGAGTGCGACGCCTACTCTTTTAAACCCGATGCCGTCACTTGTAAATAAGCAATTTGGCTACCGAGTCGTCACAAAACATGTTTCGACGGCGTCACAAATAGAACTCGACGACGCCCCTTCGGTTCTAGCAACTGAGTGTCTTGATTCTTGACTTTGGAAATTTTCTTCCTATATTCGCGCCTTTTCGTCTGAATAAGTGTAATTCTAGCAATTTGCCTTCAAGAGACCTAAAAAGTGAAAAAGAACGAAATTAAGTAGTAACGGATATAAAAGTGATCAATTAAGGACTTAAATGACCCCTCAAAAAGGTACCTTTTAAATCCTTATCAAATATCCCTACACTTGGTATTTGCTTGTCCTCAAGCAAATGTGCTTTTAGCCAATTGATTTATAAATTAGGGGTCATGAAGCATTAGTTTAGAACGATCCACAACACATATAAGCCCGCAAAAGTCATAACAAGCACGAAAATGACATACTAGCACCTCATATGGGGTGTTTGGATACTCACATCTCTCGGTGTATATGAAATATAACAAGTTTGAAATGGAAGATAAACACTCATTAACCGTCCTAGTACATAGATTACCATAGGCTTGAGACTAGATCAAACCTCCATCGCTTTGGCGAAGCACCTAGGAAAGACTATCCAAGAGGTCTTTTAAAGGGTTGTAACGTTAGGCTTACAGTAGGGAAACAAAGGGTTTGGTGGTATAGGCGATTTAGTGGTGGCAAGTCAAGAATCTTTATGTTACAAGCATGCGAAGAATGGCTTTGCTAAGTCAAGACTCGACACTCTAAACTCTAGATATTTGAAATAAACAAACATAAATTTAAAGATAGATGTAGGATAGTAGCCCGTATTTTTTTTAAACACTGTATTTTTTTCTTTTTCTTTTTTTTCTATTTTTTTCGATTTTTTTTTCATACACTTTTACTCTACCATCCTCTACGATAACATCAAAATAGTAGGGATTTATAGGCACATCCTTACACTTGAGTTTTTATTACTCTAACACTAATTTGACCCGAATTGAAAAGATCAAATCACTTGGAGTACATTATTACGCAAATAAAGGGAATTTGAATCTAACGCCCTTCCCGTCATTTCATAAAATTTAAATTTTCCCATGAGTCCCAATCGTCCTAAAGCGTGTACAAAGGATATGACTCGACTTAGCAACTTATACAAGCAACTAGATAATTGAACTAAGGGTTTAGTGTGATAACAATAATGCACTAAAAGTGAGTGCATACAAGGTAGGCTAAGGCGATTTGGGGTGGATTGTAAACAATGCTCTTCATTGATATTACGGAAAACCAAACATCACGAGAACCGCGAAAAGGATAGGCTCGAGGGTTAACTAGGGGTATCGTGTACTAAAGATGAGTACAACGCAAGGGTGTGGGGGAATTACTCAACCGATATGGAAGAAGTAATTGTATTACGGGTATCAAACAAGGGTTATCCTAATGCCTCTTATCATTTAGTTATTCCTAACTACACAAGTGTAATCTTACTAGCGATCTTGGAATGCATCACAAAACAAGTTCTAGAATCTATTATACTACCGGTTCACACTCTAAGCATCAAAGATGAATGCTTTAATTCCTACAAATCTAAGGTCGATCATCACATTTTGGGTGGAATTTAAGTGGTAAAGGGTTTTTGTACTAGTCATATAACTTCCTAACCATGAGACGCTTTATTAAGACTAATGGCCCACTCCTATATGTCATGAAAAATTTTAAATTTGGTGCCAAAATTACCCTAACCGATATTTCTCATGGTTTATTAAACAAATGAAATTGGACAAAGCAAATAGTTAAGGATAAGTATAGTTTCAAAGTTCCGCTTTATTTTCCTCCCTACACTTAAACCGAACATTGTCCCCAATGTTCCCGAAAGTATCAAAGTTATGATAATAGAAGGTAATTAAAATGAAAGAAACTAGTACTCCCTAATTAGCTAGGTAGGATCCGTGAAGTGGTGGTTAAATCTTTCTTCAAGAAGAATGTTTGTGTGAAAAGCTCCTTCTCATCTTATGTATCTTCTTCTTGATAAATTAAACCCGCACACTTGAAGAAAACAAACGAAACCTTCACGTAAAATCGGCGGTAACAATATATATATATGACTCTACTAAACTAGGATATAATGCTTGTGGAATGGATGTTTACGATTTTCCGAAAATTCCAAAATTTATAAGTAGCTCGAAAAGGAGAAAAGTAATAACTGTTTCGCTTCCTCCCGAGGCCGTCAGTTGCGATCTGACGACGTCAGTTATCCCGACGTAAACCGGTCTCGCGATTTTTCGAAAAATTCGGAAAATTTTATCTTTAAAATCTAGAAAATTTCCGCAAAACATCTATTATGACTCGATACAAGCATTTGACTCAAACAAACACACATGTATATCTTTTAAATAACTGTAATTCTCATGTTCACGTTTCTTATGAAAATGTGTGTAATCCTCCCTACACTTATCCCTTATGTAAAATACCTTTATATGTAATTAAGACAAGGTTAAAGACAAAATAAAGCATTTTTACAAATTTAAACATGAGAATAAACAATCAATAAAAGATACACGACACACAAACAAGCAAGAAAATTAGCCATGGGTGGCTCCCACGAAGTGCTTTTCTTTATTTTATGAGTCTTGTAGCTAGACTCAAGTCGTGCCCCTACGTGACTTCATTACCGCCACCTTCACCTCATGACGCCTCTATTGGGGATTCCATGTTGTAGAAGTGCCCTATGATGCACTTTTCTAAAAGGTTGTCCTCTCCCACTCGGTTTTATACTCGGTCCTAAGTTCAAGCAATCCTTATAGAAACCAAAATCTTAGCCATAACATAATCTACTCCTTCTCCTTATCCTCCTCATTCCTATAGTAGACCGATAGTGTAATATATTGGTTTTCACTTACACATCAAACCATAACACAAAGTGGGCGATAAGTGGAATTCTAGAGAGAGAAAGTTAGAGGTTTAGGGAACTTAGAGAGAAAGTGAAAGATATTATTATGAGCTCCAACTCTACCTTGGAAGGTAGAGAGTATTTATAGTCTTACAATAAAACATGAGACATCGGTCGTGGATCGTGCATACGGTGGGTAAAGACCGTCCGTCCTCCACGGTGTTACTAAACAAAATACTAATTAACTTAAAATAACTACGACTACGAGCTTTCTAACGATTACATATACTTGAGGTGACCGACTCTTTAATACCGAATTTCTAATTCTAACAATCTCCCTAAGGAGGTCACCTCAAACATATACTAAAATTACATTGAATACAAACAGATATGTCATTAACAATAGTTCTTGCATTCTTGATGTAGTACTTTGCTCAAGCTCGTAGTCATAGATTCTTCTCATTGCATGTTTGGTTACTCTAGGTGGAGGTCTTTACCGATCCACGTGATAATAAATTTGAGCCACTTTTGAGATCATCACCTACTTAAAATCTCTCGAGATATCCATTGTGGTGTTGGTATTATGTGATGTTGTGACATTCGGACCGACATGCTCACATTCGGATCATGAAATCTTCTCATCGAGTAGTGGAAGCTTTAGTTGATTCATGATATTGGCGCAGCAGTAGCGTAAGCATGGAGTGAAAATATCGAGTCATTGATGCACTAATCATGATTTCTTTTGAGATAAATGTGTTAAGTGAGCATGCGGCTATAGATTGACCGCTTCATTCGATCACCACAAACGCCGGGTGTACCGCATACAACAGATTAGCAATAAATCGCACTAAAGTGTCTTTGATCACTTCGTTGAATTGAGGTACACGCCCACGGTTCCCCGCTGATCGACAAGTCGCTCGTGATCGGTATAATTCAAGAATTTCCTTGATGTGGTTTCGCAATGCTCTAGTTGTTCTCAAGCGGAACATCTCAAAGAAGACAACACGGAGTGAGTGAACCAAATGAATAGAAATTCACCGATTGATGAAAAGAGATTTGAAAACAATCGTGTATTGCTCAATAGAAGTTGTTTTGCAATACAACAAAGGTTTTAGTGAACATCAATTATCAATCATAAAACACCTTTTGATTTGAAATGTCCGTACACGGTCGATTTGCTAAAGAAAATATTTTAAGCACAAAGACCGGTTTTTCAAAGGTATCCGTCAATCCATAACTCGAACCAGATTGATTCAAGAGATTGAATCGCCCATTGTTTCTCGCTCGCTTGTCACATGGTTGAGAATCTCACATGCCACCTACCAGAGCTTGTTTGATGTTGGCTCTAGAAGATGTTCGCAATACCACAAGGATAATGCGAGGACTCAAGATATAATCTCTTCCACATTGTGTGAAATAGAGAGTCTTTATTGAAAGTGTCCTAATGAGATTTATTGATGATCTCGTGGCTCTAGACTCAATATGTGCATATTTGGATCCCGTCTTGGGAGACTAGGAGAGGGTCTCCTTCTTCAATATCAACAATCTCTAAGAGAAAGTCGATAGATAATGTCGGTTCCCGTGAGAATGAAACAAGTCCTTTTAAGAGGAACTTGAGTGGTTTGGAAAGTTGAAGTGTAGAAGCGCCACCGGGTCCATGACGCCTTGTCTTCAATACCGATGTTACCATCAAGAGCATATGAATTGAACCCGTTTCGCCCTAAGGTTGAATATATGGAGGGCTATTTGTTTTCACCCATTTCTCATTCAATTCTTTTTAATTCTTCAACCCTTCGATTGCTTACCGAGACTTCATAGCAAGAACCTTGTTGGGTTTGTTCCAAGACTTGCTCTCGTCTCATCCGCACTCTTCCCATATCTCACTTTTCTCCTTTTATCATCATACCTAAGAACTCTACACTAACTAGTGGATAGTCCTCGGTAGATCCTTCCGGTTCCGCGGATCATGGGAACACATACCTAACCTTATCATCCTTATATCACCATACATAAAGTAAAGTTGGTCGGTCTATTTGGTATTGTTCATCCGCCATTTGAACCAATTGAAAACCATTTGAAAATCAATCCGGATACTTGTGATATAATATCAAAGCATTTTGTACCGAATTGTTTTTGATAATTTTAGAACGAGAACTCCCCTCAACATGTGCATCAAATATTTGAAATCGTTTTGTACATGGAGGCAAGAGAAAGAATTAACTTCTTTGATTACCATTTTCTAAAAGATAT
>CM040240.1:232928328-232951371 GCA_022545495.1 Chrysanthemum lavandulifolium
CCTACAAAAGATGGAAGGACTTGCTTGCAAAAGAAGTTTTATTTATTAGTCCTTTATAGTATTTTGTAAACCCTAATCCTCTAGTATATAAAGAGGACATAGGTGTAGGTTTATATACAAGTCTTCCATAATGTAGTCGATTAAAGGTGTGTGTGTGTCCTAGGCGTATAGTATTGTAAATGCCTAGGTTATTAGTTTAGTTAGTAGTTTAGTTATCTAGACGTATTCCTATAAACGTCTAAGATTAGTTAGTGTTCGTGAATGAAAACCTTGTTCAATAACAAAGAATTGATTAGTTTATTCCGCTGTGCATGTTATTAGTCTTTGTTATTGATCCCTAGCTGGGCTTATAAACGATCTTATCATGCCTGGAGGCTTTGACCCGCTTGCCTTAGTGTCACTGATTACTCCTGTAGAGGGAATGATGGGAACATTAGTTGGTTTTGCTACTTTTTGCGTTCCTGATCTAGAAGTGCTGGGATCTGAAGTACTAGCAGGCACATCAAAGTTCACATGCTTTACATTTGGCATAGCACAAGGCATATCAAGAGTCGCATGCTTAATACTAGGCATAGAGCATGGCATAATGACTTTATCTTTAGTACAAAAGGATTTAGGGCATGTTGCTCTTAGACATTCTAAAAGCTCTTGAGATCGTTTGACATATAAGCATGCATACCTAACTTCTCTATCAAGTGGTTTATTTATGCTATCCTCTTGACAATCTCATGAGACATTCTAGACTATCCTTAAGATACAAAAATATTCTTGACATACAAGTTCGTTATTTCTAAGATGAGGGAATATACTTTCTGAGACATCATACTTAGAATTCGCAGATGCTTTGATACTAGATTCTCATCACCGACAATTGGCATTTTCCCTTTTACGACTCTTGATTCTCAATTTCCTTTTGTAAAAAGTTATTTTTCATTGTTCTTGTCACGAGTGACTTTCATTGAATCATATAACTCTTTGAAATGTTGTTTAACCTTCTCATTTTCTTCTAGAAAACTCTCATTTTCTTGTTGTAAAACATTAATGATGTTTTGTAGATGAAAGTTTTAAGAATTTTGAGAATCTAACGGAGGAGGCATTTGGGGCCATTAAGCATTATTCTTTCACCCTTCAATTGTGAAATTTGGGTTTTCAATCTTTTGATCGTGTTACAATGAGCTCGAATCATTACACGTTTGCTTATTTCAAAAGCGCATCAAACTCGGGAGCATCCGAGGATGTCTTGACATTTGAGGTTTTAACATTTTCTTTGAGATGTTGATATTTTAATTGCAAAGCAAAATGTTCAACTTCCAGCTTAGAAAAATGTTTTACTAAGTTATCATGATCATCTTGTTCTATTTTCTCATTCAGTTTTGAATTATTGTTTTCAAGCTCAACGACACGATCATGGGAAACTTTCAAAGCAACAGATAATTCATGAAATTGAGAAGCAGTAATAGAATAATTTGTGACAGTATAAAACACATCTTGAGCAACACAACTAGAAATCAAGTTCTCATTTAAGATATGCAGATTCTTCCTTTCAATTTCATTACATTTGAGTTCACATTCATAATCATTGACCTCAATTTCCATTTCATTGAACACCTTTTTCATTTCTTTAATCTCTGTATCAATGCCCTTTTGAAGACTCTCAAATTGTTCTTTTAGTAGTTTAAAGACAGGCATGACCTCAGTTAAATAACACTCTTTAGTTTGCTCAAAACCCCTTTCCCTTGATGTAATCCTTGTGGGTGTAATTTCTTCTTACATGTTTTCTCAAAGTCAACAAACAATTGATAGACTACGTATAGACCGATTAAGGTCTTGCTTTGAGTAGAAAGAGTTCGGGCACTAAATGCATAGGTGTATTGGGGATACACGTGGTCGGAGGCATTCTCTTCTGTGGAGGATTCTTCTCAATCGGTTATCGATTTTGTGTTTATCCAAATATTTCTTCCAGAATACTTGCTCAGGGGTTAATTGAGTTTGAGGTTTAAACTTATTCAAGGCTATCCAGTTTTCTTTAGTGTAATCATGGGGTTTAAACGTTATATTATACTTGGTACACTTAGGATCATTTAACTTCTTTGCCATTTTCTCCCTAGAGGCATCTTCTAATTTTCTATCCTCATGAGTGCTTCCAATACATGATGGTGTTTGCCTAGGCTTAAGAATCTCATTACCATCATAGACAACCTTTTGTTCAGCTCTAGCAACTTTTCCAAACTCGGGATTGGGTACCTCTACAAGGGGAATACTATGCTTATCGCTTAAGACTCTATGCTTAGTGATCATGTGAGCAGTCTGAATGGTGTTTCCTTGTAGGTACAGTTTGTTCTCAAGTTTGTTTTTCAAAGTTTTTAGGTTTGAAAAGTCATTTAAAAGTTTTGATTCCTTAGCATTAAACTCTGTTTAAGCACCTTTACATTTTCTTGAAGTTCTTGCTTTTGCTTAATGATTTTATTGAGCTTTTCTTGCAAGGAGTTTAACTCTTGTTTTAACATTTCTTCCTAAAGTTACTTTTCTTATAATTATACGATTTGAAATCCATCTCACCGCTCACGGTTAGTCAATTCAAACTTAGCACGTTGTTCATATATAGCAACTTGTTCTTTATAGGCATTCGAGCCGAGGTTATAGAGTCATCAGGGCACATGCGGTGTATTCATCAAAATATAGTCATCATTGACCGAGAAGATGCATTGCTTGGTACACTTTCACTTTCATTTTGCTTCACATATTGATCATATGGGACAACATTGCTATTACCCATATTTTCAATATCCGATTCAATAATTTGATTGGTTGTACCTCATCGTGTATCTTTTGCACATCAATGTTATCGTATAGTTTTAATACCTCGATATGATTAATTCCTTGGAAGGGCCTTTGTTGTGGTGAAGGGCCTTTGGAGAGACCATTGGTGAGATACTAGCCATGAAAATGGTGCAGGCGGTGGGTTCATCATCGACATCGTAATCAAATGCATCACGATGCAACTTGAAATACATTAGGATTGTTGTGTCCCATACCTGCTGACCGGTTGTTCATCGCGTCAACATCGTAAGTTTTGGCATTTACCTCAAAGAAGAAACATTAGTTCTTCTTCATCCAATACCGCTCCATTATCTTGAGCTTGTACCAACAAGATTTTGTCCATGAAGTACTACGCATTTGAGGACTTTTAGGAGAAGTGATTCCTCATAATGTGTCCTTCTCCACCACAGTTGTAACACTTGATCGGCTTCCTTTGACCTTGAGCCATGTTCCTTCCTCGATTCTAGTTACCCACATATCCTCCACCTACACCAGCATTTCCGTAACCTCCTCCTGCCATTCCTTGTTCATTCTGTCTTCCTTGCACATTTTGCACCACTACCTTTCCTTCCTTGACAGTAGCATGATTGTGGAGATTGGAAGCTGTTCTGAGATGGTTTGCTTAACCATTAGAGCCAATTGATTGACAAGATGTTCCATGAATGTGTCGAAATCTGGAGGCTTATACCTTGGATCTGGAATGAGTTTGTGATTACCATTTCAGTTGGTATGACTTGTGATGCTTTGGTGGTTATTCCTACATTTGTGTAGAATGGTTGAATCATTTGATGAGCTTGCATCTCGTAATTGGTCTTGAACTTTTCAAAATCATTCGTTCAAACACAACATGTTTCTCATTTTGAAGCAAATAAGCATACAATTGCTCATAATTTGTGTTCCTCAATCCTTTGTTTAGCTTGATTGCGGTGACAAATTTGTGCCATTCGGGATTCATGTTGTTCACAAACTTTGAATTGAAATTTGGATATTTGGCATAGTCATTTGATATTCCTCATGTCATTCACAAGCTTGTGGAATCTCACATAATATTCGATGTGACTTCCCTAGATTCATCTTAAAGTTCTCAAAGTCATCATCTGGTGAGACTCCTTGTCTTCTTTAGTCAATTCGTAACCCGAGAGAAGCATCTTAACATTGTCCATACCGCTTTCGCCAAGTTGTGATTGATCAACTTGAATGTCCTTAGGCAAACCACAAGTATGATGTTTGAAGCCCGATGTCGCATCGTATCTCTTCTTCTCCTTATCATTAAGTTCATCATACATCTTTGGTCTATCCAATCCTAATATAATTGAACCATCGCCAGCAGTTTCAAGAATGTCTCGGTTGTCTCAACTTGATATGGTCCTTCATCAATTGATTTGAGGATATTAACCTCATTTTCCTTTCCTAAGCGATGCGATCCGATTCTTTGAGCCCAAGAGTCATAATCGATTACATCCGGCATGGGAGGGCAGTATCGATCCTGCGACAGAGCGTCATCAACAACGGAAGAAGTGATTGTTGACATGATTACAAGTTCACGGATTTTACAACTCAATTATTAAGCGGGAAAAGATTCTTTCACGGGATTTAAAAATCAAGAAAACCATAACAAGTGTCTGAAGAAACAATAAGTCTAAGAAAATAATTAGTCTTAAAAGACAATCGCACAATTGACAAGTCGCACCTTGACAAATCGCTCTTGAACAAATCGCCTCGGCAGACAAGCCTCACCTTCAGACAAGTCGCTCTTTTGACAAAAGCACTCCGGATAAATCGCACCCAAATTACCAAACGCTTAAACGACAAATCGCTTTAGCGGCATAAATCGAATAGAAGACAAATCGCATAATCGATAAATCGATAGTACACAAGTACACCACTATTTCCACTACTTTGTCCTTTCTTGTTGTTTTGTCTCAATAGACAAATCGCTTAGTGGACAAGTCGCTTCTATGAAATAGACAAATCGCACAAAATGAGACACAAATCACTTCAATAAGCGTTCAAGAAAGGGATAAATTGCATAGTTTTTGAGACAAATCGCATAGAGGAAAAATGGTACGAGACACAAATCGCATCAAAGAAACTATCAAAAACACCACTTTTCAATCCAAAAACAATCCAACCACGATGATTCAAGCCTTCCAATTCAAAACCTAAACACTTACAATGATTCTAAACACAAAAGTACTATCAAAATCCAAACTTTAACACTAGAAATGATCCAAATGATGTAACTAACTCTAAACTCATTCAAACCCACAAACCTTATGAAAACCACTAGAAATCCAAGAACATGAGAGATGAGTGATCAAACCATGGCTCTTGATACCATTTGTAGCATCATAGATTTCATAAACACATCATATGATAACAATAAGGGGCGTATGGTTTAGATTCTAGAGAGAGAAAGTGGAAGAGTTTTGGGAACTTAGTGAGACAAAGAAAATGATATTATGAAGCTCCAACCCTTTGCCTTGCTAGGCAAAGGGTATTTATAGTTACAAGCTTAGGCGCCCTCCCGGGATGTGGATCGGGGCATACAGATTGGTAAAGACCCGTCCATCCTCCACGGTGTTACTTAACAAAGCGCTTACTAACACTAAATGACTACGACTATGAGCTTTTAACGATTACATATACTTGAGGTGACCAACTCTTTAACTACGGATTTTCTAAATCCTAACATGATATGAAAGAGATCAACATGTTTTCTCGAATGAACAAATATACACCGTCAATGACAACGCACCAACGAAACAACGAGATAATCATGGAAAAGGCGAGCATGAAAGATGCTTCCTACGAGACCCATCCAGAGGAATCTTACACTGCGTGAAAAGAACCCCTTTCACTTTAGACTGAGAGGGAATGACGATGGGTAGCCAAACTGTGAGGCGAAGAACTCAACCGCTATACACGAGGAAATAGTGGAAAGAGTAGAGCAACACCTTACGGTAGAGAGGCTCCTAGAAAGGTTAAGAGTTTTATGGAGTGTGTTGGAATCACTCCAAAACCTTATTCAAGTGTTAGTGATTCATATGTAATAGTTAGCTTAATATGGCCTTTATGTTTGTTATTAGCTTGGCTTATGAAGGCCCATAAGCCTAGGCCCAAGTCCATAAGAGAAAGGAAGGGACTAGGAGTGTTGCCCTAGCTCCCTCTCCTATAAATACCTTGTAATAACTGATCGGTGCAAAACTGTCAAGTTATCTCACGCAAGCTAGCCACTTGTGAATGACCAACCGTAAGAAACTCAAAACAGCTCACACACCAAATACAATTTAGATCAGAGGAATATAGTGGATTCCTGGGTCGTTAAGTCCCACGGAGGATGAATTGGTGTATAAACACTTGACCAGATGATAGAATGATCACTAAGGATAGTGATCAGTAAGGGTTTTGATGGATAATTACCTAAAGAAAAGATTTACAAATAACAGCGACTTAAATGCAAATTAAAAGAAATTAAAAAGTTAAAATATATTAAATAAATGCTATCACTATTTTTACAATGATGTTTTTATGATTTTATAAAACAAAATATCTTAAATAAACTATTTTAACTAAAACGTAAACCTAAATAAACTTAAACGTAACCTAAAATGAAAGCAGCGTTACTTGTAAAAATAACGTTGGGCTAAGCAAAAACGTAAAATTATTGAAATAAAGGCCTCACGAGTGTAAAACTAATTTTCTTACTTACTATTTGATAAAAGAAAATTTTAGAAAAAGATTTATATTTTTTGACTTTTATATTTTTATTATGAATTAATTACTATAAAACACTAATTAATTGATTAAAAATATTAAAACTAATTAGAAAATCTCAACTTTTACAAAAATACTTAATACTAATACGGACTTAATAAAAATACTAAACTGGAAAAAGCTACTTTGGATAAGCTAGAAATAAGCTTAAATGTTCGTATAAGCTAAATGAGACAAAAGAGGTTATGTATTTGATTGCAAAAGAAAAGCGAGACAAGTCCCAAGGGCAAGCGGAGAGTGTGTGTGTGAGCTAAGTGGCGTGGGTTCGAGTCCCAGCGGTGGCACTTTTTTAAACTATTTTATTTTTGTTTTCTTTTTGCAACTTGTTAAGTAAACTAAAATAAGCACTTTGAAAACTACAACTTTTATGAAAAGTACAAATAAGCTCGATTTAAGCTAATGTTTCCAAAGGCAAGAAAAGAAAGAAATAAGCACAAGGTTAAGCTAAGTGGCTTAATAAGTTAGAAATAAGCAAGAAGGAAACTAGAAATAAGCTAATAACTTTTAAATAAGCTAATACAACAATTGAAAAGTAAAATTAACTAGGAATAAGCACTATATAAGCAAAATAAGCATAAGCTTAATCGAATTAATGAGGTCTGTTAAGTTATCTAGGCATCTTTAAGCTAAATTTTAAGTACTTAAATAAGCTAAGACATGAAAAGACCTTTGGGACTATCAAGTTAACCGATTAAGCTCTCAAAAGCTAGAAATCTAACTATCTAGTCTCTATAGAGCTTTTGAAAAGCTTGTGAAAAAGCGAAAAATCAACGAGTAAGACTTATTTGAATCTTTGAATGAAATGGGACAAGCTAAAAGCCATGAGCGTGCTTATCAAACAAGCTTCAAAATGATAAAACAAACTTGAGACCTCTAGATGACTAGGGTGGCTACCAAAGAACCAAAGATCAAAAGATTTGGTCAACTAATAAGCTATTTATGAGCTTGTGAAAGTGGTGGTAAAAACTGTGCACAGAGCAACCTTTTGACTTTTTGAAAATGAAACAAAGGTTGACTTTTATGAAATTTAAACTAATTCTATGGACTGATTAAGATGTATTAAGTTATATTAAGATTGAATTAAGCTATATTAACAACTAATGAACACAAAATTATGAGCATAGAACATGAAATTCCAACAGTGATTGCACAGGCTGTGATTAAAAAGATTTTTGACTTTTGCTAAATCAAAGACTGAATTTTCTTGGTTATCCGAGTATTTAGGTACTAGTGTAACACAAAGCAACAACAAATAACAACACAAGGACTCTAGTACGAGATAATTGAGCAAATCAAACACTAGTTATTAGGACCGATTTAAAGCTTTTCAAAGAGAAACACAAATTAAGACCATGATATATATTGCGATCTAATATTATAACTAAATGAGACTAAATAAGCTTAAATCAATAGCCATAACAACAAAAAGCTCACTAATGAACCTTATGCAATTATGGCGATAAAATAAAATTTATATGAATTACAAATTCTACTGAACTAAAAACTGGTTTTCTTGTTTAATTTAACTTAGCTACAGCTAATGAACATGAACTAACAGAAATTTGAACTAATGAGCAACCAAAACAGTAAAATGCCAAAATGTGTTTAAAAGCTTACAAATGAAATTCAAGCACATGACATGGAACCAAGGTCTGAGAATCAATCCTAATGCTTCCCAAGAAGCTCTATACCAGTAATCATTCCAAAGAACAGCTCTGAACCAGCTTCTTGATCATCTCCATAGATTTTTATTTTACAACTAATTTCTAGTAATTTTGAGATTTTCTCTTTTGAAACTAAAGCTGATTTTAAGGGTGTCTAATAGCTTTAACAAGCTATATAGGAGCTTATGTGTGACTAGGAGTCCAAAACAACCATTAATAACAACATTTGATCATACTTGAGAATTAGACCTTGAAAATGCATAAAGCGAGAATTTGCATAAAAGCGAAATTGAAAGTTACAAAGGTTTATTGCATACCGAAAATGTGAAATACAAAGCTTTAAAGTTAAAACATAGACCTAAATTTAAACTTAAACTAAAACGACATAAGCTAAAACTAAGCTACACTACTTGGTTTCTTCTCCTTCTTCCTTGATATTTATTGACCTATGAGACTCTCCACATGCTTACGAGCTATTCCCACCACCATTGGATGAGTCAAAGCAATCCTATCCTTTGATTTGCAATTTGGCGCAAAAAGGTGAGCAAAGGACTGACCGCAATCTTTGATGAGTTTTGGACGGGGTGAAGAGGAGGGGACAGAGTGATGGATAGTGTGTTGGGGAGGAGAAAAGGAGTGGGAAGCATTAATGAGGAGAAAACCATGGTGGTATTGATCGATGTCGGGTTTTGATTCGTTTGTGAGAGGGATATACTGATCTTGGCGGGTTTGACTATTTTTGAAACTTTGGACGGGTTTGGGCTTGGGGTATTTGGGCCTTGGTGGGTTAATAGGATTGGATTTGGAATAATAATAATACAAGGGTCCATTTGGTTTTAAGATAAGCACAAGGACCATAAATGTAATATTCTGATTTTTGAAGGACTAAACTAGCAACTTTTCCAAAGTTGTAATAAGGACTAAACCTGCCAAATATGGTTAGTACAAGGACAAATGTTTAATAAAATTCCATTTTTAATAAGTCCAAGGACTAAAATTGTCAACTTTGAAATTCTAAGGACTAAACTTGTAATTTTCCAAAAGTTTATCATAAGGACCAATTTTGTCATTTATGAATAGTACAAGGTTTATTTTTGATAATTTTCACTTTTTAAATTAACCAAGGACTATTTTTGACAATTTTCAAAGTTAAAGGACTAAAGTTGTCAATTTGTGATTTTTAAACTTTGAAGGGTTTATTTTGAAAACTTTTGAATCCCAAGGACCTTTAATGACATTTTACAAGTTTTTGAATTACCAGGGACTAGATTTGACAACTTTTGTAACTTGGGGGACTAAAACTGCCAATTATGCAAACTTGATACGTTTTCACCGTTTTGATGTTTTGCATTTAAAACATATAAAACACTTGTTTGTGATAATTTTATCATTTGAAGCATTTAAGAGTGTTTCGGATGTTTTGGCATTCTATAATATAAAATGATGAGTATTTAGACACTCATCAATCCTCTTATTAAGATATTGCTAGTCCCTAGAATGATTTGAGAAAATTTAATGGATTTTATCTCTTTACCAAAAGCCATTACTTCGGAGTAGCCAATTGTTTTAGTTCAAGTAAGAACTTTGGTACAATGATAACCAAATGATTTTGAGCAAATCATAAGTCGTCAGCGGATTTGATTTGTCTTTACGGAAGTCGTTGCTTCGGACTAGCCAACTCTTAGATAAATTATCAAAATTATCTTTGGTGAGTCGATTACCAATTATGGATTTCAAGCGCCTTTACCACAAGCCATAAACTTGCGGGCTAGCCAACTCTTCACTTTTTAGGATATGGTGTGTTGAATACCATACAATTTTGGGCAAATTGCAAGCCATAAACGGATTTGAGATATCTTTACCAAGAGTAGTTTGCTCTGGATTAGCCAATCCTTATGTGGGTTAGACATGGTGGAATGATTACCATTTGTTGTGTTTAGTACATAGTACTTCCACTAAATAAAAATTTTAAAATTTGGCCATTTTGGGGAAAGAGGACTAAAGGGTACATTTATGATCAAATTAAGCGAATTTCCTCCCACACTTAGAAATGAATATTGTCCTCAATATTCAAAGTACCGCGGTTATCGAAACTTAGAACGTAAAAGATAATATTACTAGCTAAGTGTAGAAACACAACAATTATTCTCTTTTTAATATTTACAATTTTCATTCATTTTAAGGTTTATATACAACATGGGGGGGCATCTCCCACACTAAGGTGGTACACACGGGTGAAAACCCATGTTAAACTCTTGTTTTTGATTACCGAAGTCGCTAGCTTGACTCGACCCGAATTAATTAAGCGTGTGGTGCCAAAATTTGATTTTGATTACCGAGTCGCTAGTTGTAGTATAGTGGTAAGTATTCCCATCCCCGTGGCGTAAAATTTGATCGGTGCAAAGCATCAAGTTATCTCACATGAGCTAGCCACTTGTGAATGACCAACCGTAAGAAACTCAAAACAATTTCACACACCAAATACAATTTAGATCGGAGGAATATAGTGGATTCTGGTCGTTAAGTCCGGAGGATGAATTGGTGTATAAACACTTGACCAGATGATAGAATGATCACTAAGGATAGTGATCGATGAAGGGGTTTGATGGATAATTACCTAAAGAAAAGATTTACAAATAATGACGACTTAAATGCAAATTAAAAGAAATTAAAAAGTTAAAATATATTAAATAAATGCTATCACTATTTTTACAATGATGTTTTTATGATTTTATAAAACAAAATATCTTAAATAAACTATTTTAACTAAAGCGTAAACCTAAATAAACTTAAGCGTAACCTAAAATGAAAGCAGCGCTACTTGTAAAAATAAATTGGGCATAAGCAAAACGTAAAATTATTGAAATAAAGGCCTACAGTGTAAAACTAATTTTCTTACTTACTATTTGATAAAGAAAATTTTAGAAAAAGATTTATATTTTTTGACTTTTATATTTTTATTATGAATTAATTACTATAAAACACTAATTAATTGATTAAAATATTAAAACTAATTAGAAAATCTCAACTTTTACAAAAATACTTAATACTATCTGGACTTAATAAAAATACTAAAGCTGGAAAAAGCTACTTTGGATAAGCTAGAAATAAGCTTAAATGTTATTATAAGCTAAATGAGACAAAAGAGGTTATGTATTTGATTATGCAAAAGAAAATCGAGACAAGTCCCAAGGGCAAACGGTAGAGAGTGTGTGTGTGAGCTAAGTGGCGTGGGTTCGAGTCCCAGCAGTGGCACTTTTTTTTAAACTATTTTATTTTTTTGTTTTTCTTTTTGCAACTTGTTAAGTAAACTAAAATAAGCACTTTTGAAAACTACAACTTTTTATGAAAAGTACAAATAAGCTCAGTTTAAGCTAATGTTTCCAACAGTGGCAAGAAAAGAAAGAAATAAGCACAAGGTTAAGCTAAGTGGCTTAATAAGTTAGAAATAAGCAAGAAGGAAACTAGAAATAAGCTAATAACTTTTAAATAAGCTAATACAACAATTGAAAAAGTAAAATTAACTAGGAATAAGCACTATATAAGCAAAAATAAGCATAAGCTTAAGCGAATTAACGAGGTCTGTTAGTTATCTAGGCATCTTTAAGCTAAATTTTAAGTACTTAAATAAGCTAAGACATGAAAAGACCTTTGGGACTATCAAGTTAACCGATTAAGCTCTCCAGCTAGAAATCTAACTATCTAGTCTACTATAGAGCTTTTGAAAAGCTTGTGAAAAACCGAAAAATCAACGAGTAAGACTTATTTGAATCTTTGAATGAAATGGGACAAGCTAAAAGCCATGAGCGGGCTTATCAAACAAGCTTCAAAATGATAAAACAAACTTGAGACCTCTAGATGACTAGGGTGGCTACCCAAAGAACCAAAGATCAAAAGATTTGGTCAACTAATAAGCTATTTATGAGCTTGTGAAAGTGGTGGTAAAAGCGTACCTGAGCAACCTTTTGACTTTTGAAAATGAAACAAAGGTTGACTTTTATGAAATTTAAACTAATTCTATGGGTGATTAAGATGTATTAAGTTATATTAAGATTGAATTAAGCTATATTAACAACTAATGAACACAAAATTATGAGCATAGAACATGAAATTCCAACAAAGGATCGCTTGTTGTGATTAAAAGATTTTGACTTTTGCTAAATCAAAGTGAATTTTCTTGGTTATCAGTATTTAGGTACTAGTGTAACCAAAGCAACAACAAATAACAACACAAGGACTCTAATACGAGATAATTGAGCAAATCCAAACACTAGTTATTAGGAGTGATTTAAAGCTTTTCAAAAGAAACACAAATTAAGACCATGATATATATTGCGGATCTAATATTATAACTAAATGAGACTAAATAAGCTTAAATCAATAGCCATAACAACAAAAGCTCACTAATGAACCTTATGCAATTATAAGCGATAAAATAAAATTTATATGAATTACAAATTCTCTTGAACTAAAAGCGGTTTTCTTGTTTAATTTAACTTAGCTACTGACTAATGAACATGAACTAATGAAATTTGAACTAATGAGCAACCAAAACAGTAAAATGCCAAAATGTGTTTAAAAGCTTACAAATGAAATTCAAGCACATGACATGGAACCAAGGTCTCGAGAATCAATCCTAATGCTTCCCAAGCTCTATACCATAATCATTCCAAAAACATTCTGAACCGACTTCTTGATCATCTCCCATAGATTTTTATTTTACAACTAATTTCTAGTAATTTTGAGATTTTCTCTTTTGAAACTAAAGCGATTTTAAGGGTGTCTAATAGCTTTAACAAGCTATATAGGAGCTTATGTGTGACTAGGAGTCCAAAATAACCATTAATAACAACATTTGATCATACTTGAGAATTAGACCTTGAAAATGCATAAGCCGAGAATTTGCATAAAAGCGAAATTGAAAGTTACAAAGGTTTATTGCATCTTGAAAATGTGAAATACAAAGCTTTAAAGTTAAAACATAGACCCAAATTTAAACTTAAACTAAAACGACATAAGCTAAAACTAAGCTACACTACTTGGTTTCTTCTCCTTCTTCCTTGATATTTATTGACCCATGAGACTCTCCACATGCTTCGAGCTATTCCACCACCATTGGATGAGTCAAAGCAATCCTATCCTTTGATTTGCAATTTGGCGTAAAAGGTGAGCAGTCGACTGCAATCTTTGATGAGTTTTGGACGGGGTGAAGAGGAGGGGGGGAGTGATGGATAGTGTGTTGGGGAGGAGAAAGGAGTGGGGAAGCATTAATGAGGGAAAACCATGGTGGTATTGATACGTGTCGGTTTTGATTCGTTTGTGAGAGGATATCTGATCTTGTGGGTTTGACTATTTTTGAAACTTTGGACGGGTTTGGGCTTGGGGTATTTGGGCCACACTGGGTTAATAGGATTGGATTTGAATAATAATAATACAAGGGTCCATTTGGTTTTAAGATAAGCGAGGACCATAAATGTAATATTCGATTTTGAAGGACTAAACTAGCAACTTTTCCAAAGTTGTAATAAGGACTAAACCGCCAAATATGGTTAGTACAAGGACAAATGTTTAATAAAATTCCATTTTAATAAGTCGAGGACTAAAATTGTCAACTTTGAAATTCTAAGGACCAAACTTGTAATTTTCCAAAAGTTTATCATAAGGACCAATTTTGTCATTTATGAATAGTACAAGGTTTATTTTTGATAATTTTCACTTTTAAATTAACCAAGGACTATTTTGACAATTTTCAAAGTTAAAGGACTAAAGTTGTCAATTTGTGATTTTTAAACTTTGAAGGGTTTATTTTGATAAATTTTGAATCCCAAGGACCTTTAATGACATTTTACAAGTTTTTGAATTACAGGGACTAGATTTGACAACTTTTGTAACTTGGGGACTAAAGCGCCAATTATGCAAACTTGATCGTTTTCACGATTTTGATGTTTTGCATTTAAAACATATAAAACACTTGTTTGTGATAATTTTATCATTTTGAAGCATTTAAGAGTGTTTCGGATGTTTTGGCATTCTAACGATATAAAATGATGAGTATTTAGACACTTCATCAATAACCCTCACTGAGGGTTGGTTGTTCATTTTATTCATTGCACCTTACGCATAACCTTTCTCCATTCATACGTGTGTGTGTGTTTAACGTGTTCAACCAATATCTTCTTATCTATTTCTTATATTGATGCTTGTGTTACTAATATGGTGACCTAACAATGGTATCATTCGCCAAATAGTTGGGTGAACATATTTTTTTTGAAGTTTTTTTGTTTTGGTCATACGCGTAAAACAGGTTCCATCTTTCTCACGCTTAAAACTGATTTTTACACTTTTAATCCAAGATTCTTGTCCTTTCAACATTTTTAGGTGTTAAACTATCTTTTTTTGGCAAAAGTTTCAAACTTTACCGTGGATCATTGTTTTAAGCTATGTTTTATACGTGGGTATTGTTCTACGCATAACATGTTTTTGAGCTTTGGATTATCAAGTTTCACACTTTGTGTTATTTTGGTGATATTGAAGCTATTTCATCACAAAAATATGGTTTGGAAACATCAAGTGGCGTAAATCACTTTTTGGCTAACTTTACGCGTAAGTGAAACCCTAATCTTACGCGTAACTTGTCCTGGTTTGATCTTGAGTTTAGTGGCTTACTCATTGATTTTCTTGCTTGGATAAGCCTAAAATACTTGACTTTGGATATCTCTTGCCTTCGTGATAGTGTAAAAGATCATTTGGGCAAAACCCTAAAATTACGCATAAGCATAAGCTTAGCGTATAATTTTTACGCATAAGATTCATCTTACGCTAAGCTTTGTCTTACGCATAAGTTTATCCTCGCCTAAGTTTTCTCGCCTAACTTCTTGTTTACGCATAAGTTTAGTGTTTTCTCCTTACTTACGCAGAAGCTAATACTAGGCGTAACTATTCTTGATACGCCGTAACTTTGGTGTTTTTACGCATAAGTGGTACTTGGTTTTACGTGATTTCTCGCTAAGGATACTTCATCAACAACGTTTCATTCGACTACAAAGATCCATTTAACAACACAAGTTTTCAACATGTCACAACCACCATACTCTAACTATTTTCCTACACTTATCATCAACAACAACAACAACTAAGTCCATGACATCAACAATTTAATCATCGACAACAAATTTATCAACAACAATTTAATCAACAACATACTCCACAACTTGGAGCAATTCCACCACCACAATGGTTCAACCACCACCTAGTCTTCAAGTACAACCTTACACAAACTTCTACAATCAACATCCATCCGGGAATACTATGAAGGAACCGACATGGTTTGGCAAGATGTGTGAAGACTTAAGTAGCCAATAATAAATTCATGAAGTCGGCTCACTTGATAGACCTCAATGCTCACTCTCCCGAAATTATGATCAATGGGTGATAAGGTTATTTAGGTTTGTGATCTAAAGAAGCCACATGGAAAGTTTATAAAGAAGGTCATTATGGAAGGTCCATTTGGATGCCTACTATGATCACACTGCGATCCGGATGCCAATCCACCAAGAGATCTTGTCTCCAACATTGCAACTATCTCCGAGCCTCCTGGTGATGAACTTCTACACTTTGAAGCCGATGAACTAGCAATACAATACATTCTTTTAGGACTACCCAATCCGATCATTCAAAGTGTTGATGCTCAAAAGGCGAGGCTAAAGCAATGTGGGAACATATTCATCTTCTAATGGAAGGCACAACACTCAATCGAGAAGACATGGAATCCAAAATCTACTTGGCTTATGAACACTTCATGATTGAACCGGGAGAGACATTAAGTCATATCATCATCGCTTTTTAGACATCATTAATGACTTGGACAAACACAACATCATCATGCCTCAATTCTGTCAACACTAAGTTCCTAAGTAGTCTTGGTGGGAATGGAGAAGTATGTCATTTTTCTCCGTCAAGCTAAGAACCTTCATTATGCTACATACGGATTGTTGTACGACTATTTGAAGCCTCACCAAAAGAAGTTGACAAAGAAAGGACTATCCGTGGACTCCCGACTTCACGATCAATTCTTGATAATCAACAACTTGCTTTGTGGGCTCAAACTAATCTTCCTCCTCAAGCAGCTCGAAGAATGACCCCTCAACCAACTCGCAACCATCACACCATATGATCGATCACAAAGAACAACCTCAACAAACTCAATTGGTTCCATACAACAACAACAATGCTCAAGCACTTTATAGTGAAGCGGATGAGGACTACGATGCTTTCGATGAATTGCAACAAGGATTTGTTATGATTGCTAAAGCCTTCGGTATACAAACAAATCCAACAATCACATTCATTCCTCATCCAACACAAGGAATCAAGTTGTGAACAATGGACGGTTGAAGTTCGAGAACCGTGGTTATGGTCGCCGGATGGGAGGTGGTCAAGGGTTTAATGCTATTGGAAGGAATAACCGTGGTGCTCCACAACAACATAGAGCTCAAGTGGTTGAGCAGGGAATGCTCGAGAATGGGGTTATTGGTCTTCGTTGTTATAAGCGCAATGAAAAGGGTCATCGGCTAATGCATGTCCTAAGCCGAGGACAAGAGGCGATGCTTATTTCAAAGAGGCTTTGCTCTTGGCTCTTAAGGATGGTGGTGGAACTCGTAACTATAAGGATCGAGCTTTATGGCGGATGCGATTCGATGATGATATGGAGGACTTGCGAGGCTAATGCGCAGTTGATGTTGATGGCACAAATGCAAGCTCTACACATGAGTGATCTGAGCCCGGTGTATGACATCGATGGCTTGTCTCGGTACCCGAACAAACCATCTTTATCTACGATCTAATATCTCCACCAACATACGATCAAAGCAGGCTCGAATGTTCAAAATGAGTCGTCCACATCTCATTCTCGACGATTTTCAACTAGACCCGTAGTTACATTTGATGATCAAGATGACCTTATGGTTTCCTTTGATACTCAAATTGACTCAAAATGTTATACTTGAGGATCGCATCATGATCATGTTGTGTCTCACGTTGAACACGCCGAACCTTTGCCTAGTCGAATGTTGATCATTTAAAGAACAACAATCCGAATGGAAAAATGTCGTCAATTAAATAAGCAATTAAAAAGTAAAAATGCAGCATTAACCAAGGATCTTGAATGCTTAAAAATGCAACTCAATTTTTCAAAACTCAAGAAAACCGTGAAAAAGGTTTTGAAGCCGCCTTTGCAAAATCTCATCAAAGCGAACAATATTTAGAGCGACGGATCGTACTCTAGCCACTTGAAGAATGCTTTGTTATGCGAAATAGAACAATGAAACATGAACATAAATAGAAAATTAACGCTCTCACCTTGGAAAATCAAAAGCTAAAATTTGAGTTGTTAAATTGTCAAAAGCAGTTCTCAATACAAAAAGCATTCAGCGAAACGAATAGATGACCATCTTGAAGAAATTATCGGCTTGTAAAACAAACTTAAAGAGTTTCTAAATGTTGTTTACAAACATGGTGAGTCGGGTCATGCTATTCAAAAGTTTGCTTTAAAACCCAATCCGGATGGATATGGACCGAATCTTTCGACACAAATCTAAGCTTTCAACCTAAACATTCAAACCAAATCACGAAGTTTCGGTCTGAGAATATAAAATTGATAATTACATTATGAGTGTTGTTGAATATCATCGTCAAGAGGAATTAGATGCGGAAGGCGAGTCGATCAAATTAGAAAAGTTGTTTACAACAAACCTTTACTTATTCACAAGCGGTCACTTTCGTCCCACCAAAGTTCTTCTAACACACCAGGATTATCACAAAACTTCGAGTCTTCTAATGTTAATCCCAAACCAAATTATGCATAAATTTATGGTCCTTTACCTTCCATCGGTGAAGTAAATTCAAAACACGAAAATCGTCAAATTCTTAGATATTTTGACCTTTTCATGGTCGACCTCAAACTTTTAGAACATGAGATTGAATTTCATTCGAAATAAAGTTGAACATTTTCAATCGCCTCTCGCGAGAACAAAGAGACATTTTGAAAAGACTTTTACCAATGTTAAAAATTTGAAAAGCATGTATTGTATTGAGGCAGGACTTTCATAAGGAACTTGGATTGATGAAATTCGTTTCGAAATGCAGAAACATCTATTTCTAACACCAAACGTAAAAGAAAAGGTTACAAAAAGATGTTGATCGACTCTTGGAAGATGTTATACGTCTTTGATGTCTATAATGATGTGTTATTGCATTCCTTGCCATATGCATCCGATTATATCTCTTGACGTCTTGTTGATTCTATTGTAATTGTTGAGAATACGGATAATGTGCATCGGATCGAGTCTTTAAAGTTGATAATGAGCGATTAATTAGCGAGCTTTCAAATGCAAAGCGTCGTCTTCAATGGTGTCAAAATGATTGTCAAAATCATGAACTTGTTTTGCAAAACAAAATTCACTAGTTGAGTAAAAACGTTTAATCCTAAAATTGAACAGCTGGATGATCAAAGCGTGTCTTTGAAATGCCAAATCTCAAAATATGAATATGAACTTGCAAAAGTTAAAATTGAATATGGTGTCATATTTGATTTACTCAAACAGACTCGAAATGAAGCATCAAACGAATTTGATCATTATCTTGCACACACTAAAGAAGTCATGAATTTTTTGGGAAATCTTTGTTCTGAAAATCAAGATTTGGTGCACACTATCATTAAGTTAATGGAAATGTTAGGAAAGTATGAACATATTCAGCCTAGCATCATTAAGAAAATTGCACTGTAACACTTAGCAAACGTGAACCCAGATTGCCTCACCGACAAAACACAAGATACTAATGTGTTTCCCTCTCTTGAAATAGAATATTTGCCTCTTTTCCAAACGTCCGCACTTCACGAAGATAGGAGCAATACAAGGAATAATAGGAAGTTGCGACTAAGAAAGATCAATAAAGAATGTTGAAGTAGAAGAACACCATAGGACTTTGAATAAAACTCATGTTGCATCCACTTTAGAAATGCGTTTGACAAATGTAATGGAAAAAGTGTTATAACGAATACTAAACCTTTAAGTACTTTTGATATTGATCGATGCTTGGTGTTATTTGTCGTAAAAGTATGCTTTCGATTGTCATGACAAATGTGTTGCTAGAGCTATATTGTCTCGTTTAAGGAATCCTAAGAATCGGAATACCTCTAGGCCCACTAATGCTTCTAAGTCTCAGCTTGGTAGACCGCACTCCTTAGATTCTAATAAGCGATTGATGTAGCTGTAGTTCGATTTCACCTCAAAGAATGTAGTACCATCTAGTGCATTCACTAAGACTAAAGCTAAGACTAGTTGGAGATGGCGAAATGGATACATAATACACTCGGTTTAAATGGATGCCTAAAATCATTGATGTGTGTATTTCTACTATAGCACGAGGAACCCTCTAACTCATCGGGTTCCACATCTACCTCTATTCCATCCGTATCGTCTATGTGTAATGCATGTAATCTGATCATCCTTTGGATTGTTGATAGCGGATGTTCCCGACACATGACAGCAATCTTAAGCTGTTATCAAACTTTATTGCAAAGTTCATTGGCACTATCATGGCTACGAAGATTATATCATGGCTCTGAGATTATATCAATGGCAATATTGAAATTAGCGTGGTTTATTATGTGGAAGGCCTCACCACAATCTTTTCGATCGGTCAATTATGTGAAGGAAATTTGGAAGTTGCTTTTAGGGAGAAAACTTGTTTCATTCGTGATCTACAAGGAAACGATCTTATGTATGCTCTCGCAATTCTAGTCTATACACAATCTCAATGCAAGACATGGTTGCTTCATCTCCCATCCGCTCACTCTCAAAGGCTACATCTACGAATCTTGGCTATGGCAGTCGTCTCTCATCTAAACTTTCAAACCATCACCAACCTTGCTCGACACAAACTTGTTGAAGGTCTTCCACGATTTCGGTATTCTAAAGATCACCTTTTCTCACTTGTGAACAAGGGAAAACACTGTGCTCATTTTCCTTCAAAGGTGGAACACTGACAAGATGTGCTTCATCTTCTTCACATGGTTGTGTGGCCCGATGTGCGTGCAAGCGATCAATGGCAAACGCTACATCTTAGTAATTGTTGATGACTATTCACGATGGACTTGGGTCTACTTTATTTGAAGCAAAGACCAAGCTCCAGATGATCATCACCTTCTCACGAAAATTCAAGTTCGACTCCGAACACCGTCCGCCATGGTCGTAGCAGACAAAGGCCGAATTTGTGGAACCAAACTCTTCGAGAATTTTATGAGAAATGGGAATAGAGCATCAAACATCTATTGCACGGACACCGTAACAAAGCGGAGTTGTTGAAAGACTAAACCAACGTTAGTGGAAGCTGCAAGAACAATGTTAATTAATGCTAAAATTCAGATTACTTATAGAAGTTGTATCAACTGCATGCTATACCAAACCGTTCAATGATCACAAAGCCACAACAAAACACCTTTCGAGCTTATCCACAATGAAACCGAATCTCAAACACTTTCATATATTTGGATCTCTTTGCTACCCAAATAATGATCGTGAAGAATTTGGAAAGCTCAAAGCCAAAGCGACATTGGGTATTTATTGGATCTGTGAGAATTCAAAAGGTTTCGGATCGGAATCGTAGTACAAAGCGGTTATGGAAACTATTCATGCTAATTTTGATGAACTTACATAAATGGCACGAGCATAACACTTAGAACCGGTCATAACCTTTAAGCGTCCTCAAACCCCATCATCAATTTGAACTAAGCCCTGACTTACTCGTCAATAAATGAAACGCTATTTGCTCCGATGTTTAGTGATGACATTGATGGGCGATGCTCGTGTGTATCCGATGTTTCATTGCTCAACCCGATCACACTCTTATACCGATACACCTACTACAACAACTCATCGTTGAAGAAGCACCACCAGTTGAATCTACAACAACATTGAACAACGCTTCCAACAACTGAACCATTAGCTTGATGATCTTAATGAAGTAATCCCACCTGCGGACTTTGATCCAAATGCATTCTTCAACCCGTTTGCCAATGAAATCGCTACACCGATGTCGGCGGAATCATCGACAAATCATTTGAATCCTCAAAATCGCACAATGTATACCAACATCAACCCTCTACACATCGTTGGACAAAGATCATCCTCTTGAAAACATTATTGGCAACCGAATCCACGGTCGTTACAAGACAACGCCCATACGGATGGTGAACATTGCATTTATGCACTCACCGCTCGCCAAACCGAGCCTAAAAACATTAAAGATGCAATGACAAAGACAATTGGATTGAATCCATGCAAGAAGAACTCAACCAACTCAAGCGTCTTGAAGTATGGGAGCTGGTTGAAAGACCAATAGGGGTCTACGTCATTGGTCTCAAATGGATTTGGAAAAACAAATTGGATCTTGAAGGAACGTAATCGAGAAATAAGTCACGTCGGTGGCTAAGGGTTATAAACAGGAAGAGGTATTGACTTTGAAGAATCATTCGCTCCGGTTGCTCGTCTTGAAGTCGTTTGGATCTTTCGCGTTCATGCTCATATGAATATAACGATCTTCGGATGGATGTCAAAGCCGCTTTCGAATGGTCGACTAAAAGCGGTTTATGTCGACGGAATGAAGGATTCGTTGATCCCCTTTCCGAACCATGTCTACAAACTGAATAAAGCTACAGTATGGTCTCAAACAAGCTCCTCGGGCGTGGTACGATAAGTTATCATCCTTCCTCATTGCCAATAATTTTACCAAAGGTTGATCGACCCTACACTTTTCATACAATATCACGGGAACATATTTTAATTATTCAAATTTACGTGGATGACATCATTTTGGATCAACACATAAAAAGTACTCAATCGCTTTTTCAAAACTAATGAAGAAACATTTTGAAATGTCCATGATGGGTGAACTTACGTTCTTTCTAGGACTGCAAGTTCATCAATCACCTCGTGGTATTTTCTTGAGTCAGTCCAAATATGCCCTTGAAAATCTGAACAAATTTGGAATGAATACCTGTGATACCTATGCCACACCAATGTCACATACCAAGAAGTTGAATGACGTTGCATGGGAAACTGGTTCACCCTACCAAATACCGTAGTATTATTGGGTCTCTCATGTATCTAACGACTAGCAGGGCACGATATTGTTTTCTTTGTATATCTTTGCTCCGTTATCGATCGAGACCAAGCTGAAACCCACCTCTCGAGGCTAAAAGAATCATCCGATACATTAAAGGAAACATTAATTTGGGGATCCGGTATCCGAAGGATTCGGTTTTGAACTAATAGCATTTTCAGATCCGATCACGCAGGATGCTTAGATTCGCGAAAAAGTACTTGAGAGCACTACAATTTCTTGGTGATAAAGCGGTGTCATGGCAATCAAAAAGCGAGGATTGTACATCGCTCTCCTCAATGAAGCGAGAATATGTAGCCATGTCAAGCATGTTGTGCTCAAGTCATCTGGATGAGAACACAACTCAAAGACTATGGTTACGTGTTTGACAAAATCCCGATGTCTTTGCGACAATCGGAGTGCTATTGCGATCTCATGCAACTCATTCAACATTCAAATCAAAGCACATCGATATTCGATATCATTTCATCAAGGACCACGTGGAGCAGTACTGTTGAATTATACTTTGTGGGTGAGAATACCAATTGGCGATCTTCTCACCAAAGCCTTAGCTCACACTAGGTTTAATGAGTTGGTCCACCGGATTGGTATGCGGTGTTTG
>CM040240.1:232951471-233138149 GCA_022545495.1 Chrysanthemum lavandulifolium
TAGTTCAAATTTATAAGGTATATGAAGTGGTATGTGGCTTGTGGATGAAGAGGGTAATTTTGGAAGGGTAAAGATAATGCTAGTGGGAATAGCTGATGAGCATCTCATTCACACCACTATTTCAATAGTCAATACGTAAATGCTCCAAAACAATAGTAGTAAAAGAGCTTTTGAGTTTAAATAGTCGTTAACAAATCAGTAGTGTTTTGTAAATGAACTGAATGTTTATGAACAAGGTTATATAGTTATGGGTCGAAAGGAGTGTTTAGGTTGACCCCCGCACTTCATGAAAACAAAACTTTCTCACCTTTTAGATACTAAGGGTACGTTTGGTAGAGAGAAATTCAGAGAAAAGAAATGAAGTAGAGAATAGAATCTCAGAGAATAGAAATCAGTAGAGAATTTTGTTCAATTCTAATGTTTGGTAACAACAGAGACTTGACCCGAGAAATGAAAAATATTTGTTCAATTCAAATATTATGTTTATGATTTTTTTCAAGGTTTAAGAGTTTTGGAATATGTAGGGTATGTTTGGCTCAATGGGTTGGGGCTTTTATTATAAGCCAAGTTGAATTTGTATTTTTGTAAACTTGTTTGGCAAATAGGCTTAAGCTTAGGTTTATTATTGCAAAATTACTAAAAAAGACATAATTAAATACGTTTTTGTATATATTAGATATTTTTGTGGGTAAATAAGTAATTTGTTATTCAAAAGCCTCGGGCTAAAGTTTTTAGCCCCTTTTATGAGGCTAAAGTTTTAAGCTCTTTTTAGGGGGAGGTAGTCGATGGGGTAAGGGATTGGGGCCGAGTGATTATTTCGGTGCCGCTCGGGAGCACCATTCCCTCCCTTGCGGTACCGCAAATTCCAACCCAAATCCATCCCAAATCGGCTTGCAAGCCCCGTTCCTCACCCCGCTCCAACGGTCCAAAAAACAAAGAAAAAAAATAGTGTAACGGCTAGTTTGGGAGGAAAAGAAAAAATCTCCTATATATACACATAAACATACACATTCAAAAAATATACAAAAACATATACATTAAAAAAAATTCTTCTATATCAAAAATGGTGAATCCTTTATTTCTTGAAGATTCAACCTCGATTCGTCTTCGTCCAAGTGATGAGTCGTCTCGGATAGGTCGATGCATTTAGCGTTTATGCTTTCATTGCCAACTTTGTTGATGCCTTAGGTGTTTAATGTATTTTTATTTTATTTTTAATGAAATATTGAAGTTAATTGAAGAAAATAAAATAGTGATGTGGAGGAGAGAAACCGAAAGATGGGAAGGGTTTGAAGACGTCCATTCCCTCTAGAGATGGGTTTGAAAGATGGGTGAAAAAATTGTGATGTGAGAGAACGAAAGATATAGGAAGAGGGAGACCACTCTCCCCTGGGCCATGATTTCATAATCCGCATTTACGCATTTGCATTTATTTATAAGCTATTATTTTAAAAGCCCCATATAGTTCTACATAAACCCTTCCCAAACACACCGTAGAAGTTCGGTTTGGAAAATAGAAAGTGCATGTTAGAAGGTTGAGATTATACCTTTGTTCATCATTTTGATTAATGAAAATAGGGTGAAGAACGAATAAAACTGTAGTTAAATTGGTTGGAAGCAAGTCAAGTCACGCTAAAAGCAGATGCTTTATCTTATCAATGGACATTTGTGTCATTAGTTTGTTAGGACATTGGGGAGTTTGAAAATGACGCTGGATTTAATTAATTAATTACTTAAATGCATACATGGTGTGTATTAAATAATGACAACTCTCTTAACAGTAATTCAAAAGCTATTAATGAATTTTAATTGTAAGAATACACACATTTAAATATGGTTTTTGTATGATTCTATAGATTTTAGGCGTATATGTGTGTAGCGATGAAATTTATAAAGAAAATATTTATACTTGAGATATTGTGGTTAAGTGTTTCGCAGAACGTTTAACAATTTACGCTCGCAAGTCTTCATCATAATCCGAAACGACAACAATATCATACCAATCCGGATTAATAAATTGCGATTGAAATATAGATCAAAATAAGAAAAGAAAAAAATAATAAAGAGAGTAATTTTAGAAACAAAAACTATTTTTAAAGCAATTATTTCAAAAGCTATTTCTAAAAACGTTTTTATTTAGGTAAGTAACAAAAGATTTAAATTTAAGTATTGAAGAGGTATTTGAGGATTCAACATTTTCAATTTTAAGTTTCTTAAGTGGTAGAGAATTTTTACTCTATATAGACAGAGATATGAAAATCTGAAATCCATTCTGTGCAATACGGTTTTACAAACTAGTTTGCTAAATTTATTTGGTTTAACAATGTTGAAAATCAAGTGCATGCATGTGTATAATTGTATAATAACAATTTGTCAACTTACATATTTCAATTAAATAGCAACCAAAGTTATTGTTATTTGCGGCCCAATTCATTGCATAGAGGCCAGAGCTAGTCCAAATTAACTTGTTGTATTTGCTTTTGTTGCTTGAATATAATCTTTGTTATGATATTAACTGTGTGTTGATTTCTATATCAATTCCACCTTCTTGGAAAATGTCGTTTGGAAAATGCCTTAACAATAAACTCGTAAGCCTTTCACCTTTCAAGATCCGGTTCATCATCAACTCATTCAGATCTTCTTGTTCGCCCGCTTTGATTAGGATTCCTTTAGCGGATTTGATCGGCATTCTAATTCGAATTTTATCTCTGGATCCATGGTAATCTAAATAAGCAGCCCATTTTTTATATCTGGATCGCTAGAATAAATGGGCCTTGAGTTCCCCTTTATGGACTTTAATGTTTCAGCTATGTTATAGTTATACGTAACAACTTTGCATATTTCCATCTTCATATGCAAAAGATTACACTTGATTTTGAAGCTCATATATATATATTGATATGTAAAATTAAAGTGTAACGAAACCTAGATCCAAAAACACGACCGAACGATTTTGGCATAACGTGTAGGTAAAAATCATTGCCCACCATTTGGTTTACTTGATCAATACCTGCTCATTGGGTAGTTACACTATTGGCCCAAAGTTCAGTATTAAAACGTATGACAAGAACATATGTTAGACTGGGTGTAGTAGTAACGAACATCATCACCGCCAAGTCAATTTGGAAATGTATATATTTACAAACACGTAAATGTCCGGATTCGAACTCGTGACCACAGGATTGCACACATTAGCGAATGAGAATTAAAGTTAAATAATTAATGTTAATGTTTACGATTAATTATTGCACATAAAGACTATTTAACGATCGTTAAGTATTTAACGGGAAAATGACTAACGACCGTTAAATGAAAAGAGAAAGGACTAGTAATGGAAAATCTTGAAATGGAAAAGTTTTGGGTTTCTCTTGGGCTTGTATCATGGCCGGCCAAGGGGAGGGTTCTCAACCCAAGCCCTAACTTGTTCCCAAAGGTTTCCATGCACTATATAAACAAGGCTAGGTTCTAGGGTTTTTCATAACTTTGTGCATTGAATTAACCCTAGATCTCTCCTCTCCTCTCTCTTGCAATTCTCGGCCGAACACCCCTAGTTAGGGAGTTTGGTTTTGTTTTTTCATAAAACAAGGACTTGTGTTAGATCTAGCAATCGCTTGATTCGTTGGTTAATTCGTGTGTACAAGAACGTGGTAGTAAGACACTATTCTTACACCAATTGGTTTGAGTTGTAAAACGGTAAGGGACAACTCTTTAAACCACTTCTTTGTTTTGTTCAAGAGATCTGACATTCGCAAGAGGTACGTTACGCATACTTTCAGTTAATTATTTATTTGTTATGATCTTAAGTCTTCCGCTGTGTACTCTTGATGTCTACATGTTTTATTGTATGTCATGTATTATAAACTCAACAGTGGCATCACGAGCCTTGTATAACAAGTAATTAATTACTGAAACACATAAATAAAATAAACATGATTGTGTTATTATTTGTTTGCATAGATCTAGGGTTTGCAAAACCTAAACCCTAATTTTTTAGGGGGGTTTTTTGGTGCCCTAATTAGGTTTTGTAAACTAAAGTTTTAATTGGATTAGAAACCCTAGGATGCATGCAATTTTATGTGTATTATGTAACTCGTTTAATTGCATTAATTGTTAAGTGTAATTTATGTCCATGATAATTACATGCATGTTTTATCATGGATCCGCTTTTATTGTATGTCTTTCTTGTTTAAGTGATATACACTAAATTTTGATAGATCTAAAAATTGGGGAAGACCTCAATCATTATTAATTTAATCAATTATGTGCTATGTGGTATGTATTTAATTTTGACTTACGCAATCGATGAATCGATGCATGTGGCTCACCTTGTACATAGATGAAAACGGGTGAAAGTCTTAATTAAATATATACATATTGACAGATCTAGAATTGATTATTAATAGGATTTATCAAAAGGTTTGCATGTGGCTATTTGATATGCATGACTTATTATTTGTTATGCATTCATTGTTTATATGTTTATTTTTAAATACTTGCTTGTTTGTTATGTGTAACAAGGGTATTTTTACAAGAAAAATAAACTGACCTAAACAATGGTGAAACATGTATTTTTAAGCATAGTAATCATAATCGTTTAATTGATTGGTGACTTTGGTACAAATGGTCCGAACGGCTCACCCACTAGAATGAACTATAAAGGGTTAATAAAGAAGTGCGCACAACACACGAAAGGATGTCTAAGGTTATGCTTTAGCGCTTACCGTCCTCTCCCCTGTAAGTTCGAATGGAGCTACTTAGTAAGCCATTAAATGTGCAAGCTCATCTTAAGGGCGAATTAGTTTTAATTCCATGCGCCACTTCGGTGGTAATTACCCGAAACACTAAGTGTTTACACTTATGCAAAAGTACGGTATAATGGATGATAATTAACACTAAATTCCTTGATTGGTGAATCCAATACCTCAATTAAAGTTTGATGATGAAAAGCTTATAAACATTAAAACAAGGATATAAATGTTTTAATAAAACCTATGCTACGAAGATGAATGCATGACATCTTTGTACATATTTGATTTGACATCAAAATTATTACCCTTAATTTAAGTTATATGCCATCCAACGAAACGGAAACACCTGAGATTACCTTTTATTTGCGTGAGAACGTGATTTAGATCGTAATCAAAGGGTAAAATATCCACGTGACGTGAGAACGGGCATGGATGATTTTGCGCTTAAGTTGGACAACTTAATTGAGTTTTGTAGTGAGAACTGCAACTCAAGGCATAAGATGGGGATAAAACATGTTTACATGGCAATTGAAATTGGCTAAATGTAAATCCCATAAATCTAGGAGTTGCAATTTGAAAATTGGCAATTGAGGTTCGACTCGTACCATTTTGAATACTTTCATTACTAGCAGATCAACCGATGTGATGAAAATATGTCAATTGGATCCTAGTTTTCAATGAAAATTAAATGGTTATATGTTTATGAACCATGGGTATTTAATTTTCTTGAAAAGGTTAATTATCGAAAATACTAAAATTGAATTTTGTAATTCTTTTGAATGTATAAATGCAACATTTAACCGTAAACGTGGTTTAGTCTTTTATTAAGAAATTGATCCATTCTCGCTTTCAAACAAATGTTTGATCGAGAATAATTTACCGAAAAGACAAACAAAGTCTCTTTTCCATGGGAGAAGAATGAGACTCAATCCTATTCCTTTTCATGAATGAGAAAGGTATAATAGGAACATTTGAATTGTCTAAATTCTAATGTAACTCATAGCAATGAATTGCACATCTTATTTTCCATAAAGATTTCATTACCCTCATTTGGTGAATGAATTCTTGTGTAACAAACATGAATGTTGGTTAAGTGGAAAACATGTATATGAGTTACTAAATTAGAAGCTAGACTAATTATCGCGAAAATTGGTAAAAGGCAAACTAGCTTTATTTATCTAGTTGTTTTGCTTTAACCTTTAAAGGTGCTACATACCATTATGGGCATGGTAGGCTCATTAAGGAAGAAATTGCATACCCAATTTTTCGAGTTAATAACATTGATGGATAACCTATCATTCATAGAGTAGAATACACCTTTAGTACCTTAGTAATGATTACGTATGGTTCTTAAAGGTGTAGGAAAGTAAAAAGCAAGCAAGTTGTTTTCATTGGTTATGAAACATTTAAAATGTTGTCAAATTCGATGGGAGCATTTGTGTTGCATTCTCGAATAAGAAGTTATTGAAACGATTTCTAATTCAGTGGGAGCTACAAGCCTTATTTGCTGTGTAGTAATCTAAATTATCTCTTGAATATCATGTAGATAATTACTTTCCAATTGTAGGCACTTATGTTTTTAAGGATTGTCATGTGCGTTTCCTTACTAAACAATATAGTCCTACATCTACTTGTTATATCTATGACACAAATCATATTAATCAAATAAACGAACGTGTATCGTGTTGTTTATCTGCTACATGATGTTGTTCCATGCACAAGTGGGAGAAATCTTTATTGTGTGCAAGGTACAACACATATAAATATGATTTAAATGGATTCTCTTGACCGCAAGGTAAGAGAGTTACGTTCTAATAGGAATTATACATTTTAATGTGTATGATTGCCCTATTAAGAACATGTGTCAAGATGATAACAAAGACTACTTTAAATATTTATGTCATTCAATATTTAAGAAACACTTGTAGTTACAATTTACGTTACGTGAGAACGTGAACTAGATTGTAGCCCAAGGTAAAATATCCACGTGTCGTAAGAACGAGCATGGATGATTTTGCAGTTTCTTACGTTGAACATTTCATGGAATGACATAATTAAATGAAATAATCTAATACTACTTTGAATTTAAGTATTCGTTGAATGACTTAAATATATGTAGTAAATATTAACTTGAAATATTAATTGAAACCCGATGTGGTGTTCATAATTACTTTAATTATAAATGTTTATGATTTTGTAAAGTCACAAACATGAAGTCTTTTAATACAAGACTTACAATATAAAGTAAGACGTTAACTTGCTATGTTTTAAGACATATGCATGAAGTCAATGAGTTGATCAATGACTTATAACGATAGTGGGATTATAACTAATATGTCTTTTGACTTGGTCAAGAATATTTGTGTTATAATACATGCAATTGACTTGGTAATTCTATTGTACCATTAAGTTTTACTTTGTTGGTAAATAGGATAAGCCAAAGAGTAGATGGTTATCTTAAATATTGTTAGATTTTCTTACAATATTAATTCTAAGGAAATACCATAGTTTTATGGTATGTTCTGTTAGAAGAATCAAAATCTGTTGGCATTGTTTGATTCAAGATAACTATAGTTTCTTCCAAAAGTTTTCAAGGTTAGTAGATTGAGTATAGATTGAATATACTCAATAAGACTCCAACCTAGAAGATTGATAAGACACCATTTGTTTATGGAATGTGATGAATCACATTAAGTCTTATAATGAAGATTCAATTTGTTAAACTACTTGTAGAGTGAGTTGTAACAAACTAATGTCGAACTGTCAATGTTTTTGTAATATCCCAAAAGAGAACAATGTATTGTTGCTCTACTTGCTAAACTATTTAAAGGTAATCTTTAAATTGTTAAAGGCAAGTGGGAGTTTTGTTTAGATCTTGAAAGATTAAATTACAAAATACATAATCTTCTAAAATACACTAGCAAATATCATGATGAGGCTAAACATGTAAATGATAGACCTCAATATGATGGAATTGTCATTCATAGATCCGTAAGGATATCTCGGATATTTAATATGTTTGAGGAATATGAGTTACGTGATCATGGTAAGCTTGTTAATCATAATGATGAATTTACCAAATGTTGAATTGTGGTAAATCAATCATACTATGAATGTTGAGATGTTGTCCATAAAGATAATCAACTTTAGATACTTGGTTTATCTTAATAATGAAGATGAGTTTCTTCAAAGGATGGAAACCCTAGTGGTTTAAATCTTTGTGTAGAAATCATATGGACAATATTGTACACATATTTAATGCATGTCTAGTGATAATAATATTAATCATATTTAAGCAATTAACTATGATTGAATATTATTTCCTAGATACATTAAATAGAAGTATAAAGATTATAATTGTCATACTTAGTTTCATTGATATGAAATTTTGACAATGAATATCAAAACTCTTTGTTGTGGAATTACTTTTGCGAGGACGATAAGTAATACAAAGAAGTTTTATGAATTCAAATAATCTTTGAATATGTACAAACTGCAAGAATCCATGAATGGATATATGCATGCATCTAGGAGATGATTCTTATGTTTAATATTAAATCCATGTTTGATTTAATAATTAAAATAAGATAGCTCATAAGTATTCCTGAAAGCTAGTGGGAGTATTATTTTCTTAAATCTTATATGTTGTATGGGCAACTACATTCCACTTAAATTAAGTTTTAATTGGGAATGAAACTTCGTTTGTAAGATTTGGAAATAAGACATACAACCTTGGAATATATGTTTATTACTATAAACATATGCGGTAAATAAATGAGTCTAATAGAACATGATGATACATATCTTTGACAAGATAGAATATGAATGAGATCTTAAAGTCTAACTTGAAGATTCATCATGTACATCATGTTGTGTATAAGATTGTTGTGTCATGCTTGATTACAAGATGATTTGACAACATTGAAAGTTGTTAGTGTAATAAATATTTTAAAAGGAATATGTTTGGATTTAGAATCACATTCCACGCCCGGAGATGCTCCTAGATTCTATGGATGAAAATATGGCAATTGTTTCATAATTGTCATTGCCAACAAACTTGAGTTTTGGTAGGCACCAACATTACACTATAACTGCTCAAAGTTTACGGATGTTTAAAGAGCATATTGTTGTACACAATGATGCTAGTATAATTGAGATGACACTCAATTCTAGTCATGGTATCCTTGATGATGACCATGTTGACTAGTTATGCTCAACTAAGAGCATAGTTGCATTATACATTAAAGAATAAAGAATACTTTAAAACTTTAAAGTTTTGAAAGATGATTGTCATAAAAGGTGGTTCGTGTTATCACGCACCTTATGGAATGTTATGACAATATCAAGATATGTGTAAACACATACAAGAAATTCACTTATTGAATTCTTGAAATAAGTATTCTCAAAATTCCTATAGATCAAAGTTAATTGAAATTATGCCTTGTCAACAAGTATGATTCTCATGACTTGTGGCAAAATTCATTAACTAGTATTATCATGCATTGATCTATTTAGTATTTGGATAAAGGATGTTAAACAATTATTATTTATAATGAATTAAAGTACGGTATACGTTTAATTTCATTTATAATATTGTGTCCTGTATTTGCATGTTTAAATCCTTGAATAACTTAAGTTATTCTAAATAGTCCGTTGTCGATCAATAACATGGGAATGATATTGAATTAAGACAAATCTGAGTATTAGTTAGAATATACTTGAAAGTATATTGATGCGTAGCATGACTAATTTCAGATGATATTCAATGGATTGAGTATAGGACTTATCCCACCCACATGATGATACTTTATGGATCTTTGTCATTAAGTATATCATGAATATTTATCCTCGACTTGAGATACCGAGATATGTCATGGATGTAGTGCATTTTGTGAAGCAATCTAACGCTATACGTGAATCGGTAGTTATAAGGGTTGTTTTCGTAAGTGTTGCGAAATCTATGAATTCGCTTGTAGTCAAAATGGGATTTGTTTCCTTCAAATTTATTTTGAAGTATAATACCGTTGGGCCCTCGTAGGGTTGTTAAGATGTTTGCATGGCCATGCCCAAGGTCTTCGGAATATGTTCGGAAGAATTGGTAATCTTGATCAATCACATAAAGCGAGAAATGTAATAGTTAATTAAGAAATGAGTGAGATCCATATTCTTATTAACATGGTATTAGAAACAAAGGATGAATATGATGATGAATCATCAAAACTTGGTTTTCTCCGAAAACCATACACGAGTTGTACCGGGGCATTGGCGTGTTGCTAGACGCTAACCAATGTCATTTCACGCTTTGTAAACATATCCAAGTGGGAGTCGTTGGAAATGTATATATTTACAAACACGTAAATGTCCGGATTCGAACTCGTGACCACGGATTGCACACATTAGCGAATGAGAATTAAAGTTAAATAATTAATGTTAATGTTTACGATTAATTATTGCACATAAAGTCCATTTAACGATCGTTAAGTATTTAACGGAAAATGACTAACGACCGTTAAATGAAAAGAGAAAGGACTAGTAATGGAAAATCTTGAAAAGGAAAAGTTTGGGTTTCTCTTGGGCTTGTATCATGGCCGGCCATAGGGGGTTCTCAACCCAAGCCCTAACTTGTTCCCAAAGGTTTCCATGCACTATATAAACAAGGCTAGGTTCTAGGGTTTTCATAACTTTGTGCATTGAATTAACCCTAGATCTCTCTCTCTCTCTCTTGCAATTCTCGGCCGAACACCCCTAGTTAGGGAGTTTGGTTTTGTTTTTCATAAAACAAGGACTTGTGTTAGATCTAGCAATCGCTTGATTCGTTGGTTAATTCGTGTGTACAAGAACGTGGTAGTAAGACACTATTCTTACACCAATTGGTTTGAGTTGTAAAGCGGTGAGGACAACTCTTTAAACCACTTCTTTGTTTTGTTCAAGAGATCGACATTCGCAAGAGGTACGTTACGCATACTTTCGCTAATTATTTATTTGTTATGATCTTAAGTCTTCCGTTGTACTCTTGATGTCTACATGTTTTATTGTATGTCATGTATTATAAACTCAACAACCCACCAATCTTCACAATATCACTCCATACCCTCCCCTTCGATCCCTCCCCTAAAGAACCCCCAAACCACCACAAGCCCCATGAATGCTCTTAATAACTTTACCCATAGCCCCTACTCTCCGTCCTAAACCTCCACCACCATTTACCCAACAACGCCAAGTTTTTAGCCCTAAGAGATCCCACATTTAACCCCCTCAATCCCCAAAAGAAGTAAGAATCGATTTCCATTTGACCCAAGAAAGTTTTTTACCCTCCCCATTCCCACCCCAAAAGAAAGTTTTTCTAATGCTCTCAAGAATTTTTAAAACACTCGTAGGCACATGGAACATCGAGAAGTAATACAATGGCAAGCTACCGAAAGCACCGATTTTATCAATGTTAGGCGACCCCAATGACATCGCTGCTTCCAACCGCCAACCATTTTTTAAATTTGTCAACCACGGGTTTCCACGCATTCACCCTGCTCATGTTTTCACCTATAGGTAGTCCCAAGTATGTGAATGGGAATTCACCAGTCACGCATCCCATCCAATTAGCCATAGTCCCCACTTCCTCCTCACTAACCCCCAAACCGTATAATTTACTTTTGTCATAATTCACCCGTAGACCCGAAACTTCTTCGAAACATCTAAGGATGCACATAAGAGATCTAGCATTCTCCATATTCCATTCTCCGAAAAATATGGTATCATCCGCATATTGAAGGTGCGAAACCATGACATGATCCGACCCAACCCTAACGCCCCTAAAAATACCCCTTTCCACCGCTTCATTCATGATAGCGTTTAAACCTTCCGCCGCTAAAATGAAAAGAAAAGGAGCAAGAGGATCACCCTGCCTTACACCTCTTTCGACCCCGAATTCCTCCGACAGCGAACCGTTGACGAGTATAGACATTGATGATGATTTTAGACACGTTTCCACCCATTTACACCATTTATCCCCGAATCCCATCCTTTTCATGATATTCAACAAGAAACTCCAATTAATACTATCGTAAGCCTTCTCGAAATCAACTTTAAAAATAATACTTTTCTCCTTTGCTTGCTTCAAGTATGTCATTGTCTCATTTGCAATGATGACCCCGTCGAGAATATATCTACCTTTTATAAACTCGTTTTGTACATCTCCAACCACGTACCCCACCACTCGCTTTACCCTTTCCGCCAAAATCTTAGTAATAATTTTATAGTAGCAACCGATAAGACTAATGGGACGGTAGTCACCTAGACCGATAGGATCTTTCACTTTAGGAATTATGGAGATAAAAGAAGCGTTACAGCCCTTTGAAATTTCCATAGATTCCCGTAACTATGATTGCCCCAACTAATCTGGACGGATAATATCCCAGACTTTCCTAATAAATTTAAAATTGAAACCGTCCGGACCCGGAGCTTTGTCCCCGCCACAACCGCGAACCGCCTCCCATATTTCTTTTTCGTCAAAAACTCTTTCAAGGTTTCGTGCATCCTCCGTTGATATTTTTTCTACCCTACTACAACAAAATCTCGGCCTCAGCCTCGTTCCTTCGGAAAACAAGGTTTTGTAATGTCTAGCCATCTCTGCTTTGATTGACTTAGGATCTTGGCACCATATTCCGTTTACCATGAGCCCTCTTATGTTGCACTTATTGTTCCTTCGATTCACATACGAATGAAAGAATTTCGTGTTTTCATCACCCTCTGCATCCCATTTGAGTCTAGTCTTTTGACGAAGCATACTTGCGTATTCCCTTTCTTTACCCTCCCACTGTTCCTCGCTTCCAACCATACGTTTCTTTCGTTTTCACTTAACGTCCTCCTCTCCGCTTCTAACTCCCACCTCATAGCATCATTTTTAAGATCTTCTATTTTCTTTATATGCCCCCCAAACCTTCTATTGCTCCATATTTTTAGGGTTGCCTTCACGTTTTTCAATTTATCTCGAAATCTGCAATCCGGTCGAGAACTTCCAACATCTTTCTTCCAAGCCTCCTCAACGACGTTAATGAAATCCAATTCCTCCATCCAAATATTGAACACTCGAAAGGGTTTTGGACCAAAGTCCAACTCTACGTCCTTGAGAACGATCGGACAAACTCTAATTTTAGTCATTGAATCGCTTTTTATATTTAACTTATTATTAAAATAATAATAATAAATAAATAAATAGTCTATACCCGTTTGAGTCATTTATGTAAGAGCACTCGGTGTGGGATACCGATAACATCTTATTCGTCCCAACTATGAACCAATAACATGTTATTACCATACCGTGTTATGTGTCGTTGGTGTGCTAAAGGTTCCCAAGCCATTTGAATGGCTCAAGCCATTTTTTTTTCTTTTTTTGTTGTATGGAATGTGAGTGAGTGGTATATTTAATAGGGTATTTTGGGGACCCAATAACATGTTAGTGGTGTGTTATGAAGGAGCGTGTTTTAGTTGTTGGCGTGTTATTGAGGAGGTGGTAAGGTGGCGCTGAGGTGGCATACCAATAACGTGTTATCCACTCTTCCTTCACCTTGTGCTCTAACAAGTAACCTTAACATTCTTATATAAAACTTAATGCTTCATCAAAGTCAAACAATGTTAGAGCACAAGGTATCGTGGATACAAATAACACGTTATTGGTATGTCACCTCATCACCTCCCCAATAACACACCAATAACTAAAACACTTTCCCTCATAACACACCACTAACATGTTATTGGGTCCCACAAAATACCCACTAAAAATACTCACGTACTCAAAAATGACAAATGGCTGGAGCCATTTAAATGGCTGAAACACATTTGGCTCACGATTGGCACTTTCCCTAATACAACGAATGGCTTGCCAAAAGTCCAAACAGGATGCATATGACGTGTTAATGGTTAGCATACCTTTTGCTATTATGCATAAAATAAGAGCACAAGGTGAGGGAGATACCAATAACACGTTATTGGTATGCCACCTCAGCGTTGTTAGTCTATTATTATTAGTATTAGTATTTGGCCCATTGTATATTCGGCTCATTATAGTTAGGCTGTGATACCATGTAAGTTTATGTAATCGTGTATATCGAATGAATAATTATGTTCGGTACATCAAGATTATATAAGATACATAATGGGCCGAATATACAATGGGCCAAATACTAATACTGATACTAATACTAATACTAATACTAATACTAATAGACTAACAATCGTTACATCATACACTTTCCAATAACAAACCTATCACTCAAACACTCCTCTTTCATAAAACATCACTAACATGTTATTGAGTCGCACAAAATACCCCATTAAAACATCCACTCACCACAATACAATAAAGAATATATATATATATATATATATAGGGAAGGGTTCTTTTCGAATCAAGAAAAGGTCGATAATCATGGTAACCAAAGATCAACCAATCGATTTTTTGGATATTTAATTTTATTATTTAATTCAAAAGGCATAATAGTAAAAGTACATTTTTATTTTCGCTTTGATGTTTTTAATAAAAACGTTTTTAGTACCTAAATTTTAGGATTTTTTTTTTTTTTTTTTTTGAAAAATATATTTTTTCATGATTTCAAAAAGTAAGATGATATGTGTTTTTCTCATATAAGTCAAGGTGCACATGTGTTTTTTAAATATGTGTTTTCTTCAGAATGTAGTGTTCAATCGCTTAAACCACTTAAATTTTGAATAGTTTTTTCAACATATGTTTTTAAAAGTATGGTGCGTATGTGTTTCACTTCTAAGAAGATAATTGCATATGTTTTAGCGCACAATTCTTTAATATTCAAAAGCGAAATTCAAGAACATAAACATTATACATATGTCTAAAAATGCAAGTACAATATATCGATTATACATGTGTGCACTAATAATAATTAACTAATAAGAGACTCGTGATCTTTGTATGTACATGTATTCGCATTCGTCAATGTGCACATGTGTCTTTACATCTTTATCACAATCAAATTATCTTTAGAAGGTATATGTTTCTTTGAAGACACGTGTGCACTTCCTATATTGGTCATTATCCTCATCTTTATCAAACATATTCAATACCGAAAACATAAAAATTGTTATTTATATCATAAACAACTAGAAACATATATGAAAAATCTAAACAACTAGGAGACGAATTTTCAATCATAACAACTAACATAATACAAATGCACAATCATTGTCTATATCATATAAATGACACAAGTGCACTTTCAATACATTTAAAACTCCGAAAACTATAAAAACACATATGCACGGAAGACATCAAATTCACCACAAACTGTAAAAACACATATGCGCTCTCAATAACACATATGCAAAATTTGCTAATTTAGTGTACCAACACATCACTCTCAAACCAAAAATCATACGGAGTACTAATTTACTATATCTACAATATCAGAACAAAATTTGCTGAATCAATCAATTTATCATTATAAATTGTAACCGCCTATATACTATCAAGTGGCAACATCAATGTTTTGTCTTTAGGTTCCACATCAAACAAATATATTACGAACACCAGTTTATAACTTTGTATTTTTTAGATCTAATTTACTTTTAAAATACATATGCACACTTACATATTTGTTTCTTGTATTGGTCATACATATGAAAAACCATACAGATTGCCACTATATTCTTCACATACGCATGCACACTTTTATTTACAAGACATGAGATCCGCAACCTTTCAAATAATCAGAACCTTTTGATACGCTTCCTACGAGCAACAAATAATCAGAACTCACGAGCAACAAATAATCAGTAACCTTTCAAAAATTAAAACTTTTAATAGAAGTGAAACAAAATATCAAGATCCGGAAAATACAACAAAAAACGTAAACTCACAATTTCTTTCAATCTTTCGGTTGCATCTTTTAACAAATTTGTTGTTTCTTGAACTTTACCCAAGAATTGAGTAACCACCAAATTCTAGGAAGGGCACTACCAAACGAACCTTGTTGATTTGATATCTTTTCAAGCATAATCATTGATTAAATAGTTAAACAAATGGATGTTATCTTTTTTTATTGAAAACGAGCCTTGACTCATTAAGCCCTTTGATACTTATTGAAAACACAACCGAATATAACTCTTTTGTGTACCCATTTTTGTAAAGATCGTGAGATTTTATGGAGTGTATCAAATTAACATAACTGAATATAACCCATGTACTCATATAAAATCAATATGGAGAGGATCAACACATAAACAAATAGAAGATATTGTTATAATAAATTATACCTTGATCCATTGAATATTTAAAGTAAGCATGCGACTGGATTGGGAAAAAATTGACGGCAAGTGAGGAACACATCAATTTGATTATTATAATAAAATAGAATTAGGTTATTTAATAGAGATAATCCATCCATATCCCCAAATATTGTGGGACACAGTTACCTCAAAATAATTATATGAAAACCCTCTTTTACCCTTTCTTCATTTATTAAACATTCCTTAATAGTTGCTCAATTTACAAAAATACCACAAATCATTTTAGCCATTGATCATATATTTAATGGTTGAGATCGGTTCTCGCAGTTCTCGACCTTTTTCTGGTTCTGAAAATAACCCTACACTATATATATATATATATAGCAAATGGTACACTTTTCTCTCTTTGGCGTGAGCCAATCTAATGGCTCATTTCCCTTTGGTATGGATTTAGCTCACTTGCATGGTATGATGTTTGGCATGCTATTAGTTCAAAAAAATTGCATTTGGCGTGTAAAAAACAACCATACCCTTTGCTCTAACATATTTTTACAAAGATCATCATTTATAGATGCTATTATCTTGGTTAGAAAATGACCCAAATTGACACAATTTCTAAGAGGGTTTGCAGGGTGGTGGTGGCTTTGCTTATCAGGTTTCGGCGAGCCTATGGCGCCGACATACCACGCGGGTGTTGGGTGGTAACCAGAGACCATGTCACCACGCTACGCGCTTTTTTTTTTTTTTTTTTTTTTTTTTTTTTTTTTTTTTTTGGGTTTGTTGCGTTTTCGTTTGTGTTTGTGTGTTTTATTGTGATGTGTTTGTATTTGTGTCAGTGTTTTTGTGTTTGCGGGTTTGGCAAAAAGAAGAAGAAGAAATGTGTTTGTTGTGGCGAAAGGAAGAAAAAAATTAGGTCTAGTCATTTTCTAAATTGGGCCGGTTTTTAAATTTGATATCGGGCTGAGCATATGATGTACAAGTTGGTGTTGGGCTTGCATTTGTGAATTGCGAATATCCTGCTACATAACATGCATACGACTTCTAGCTACTTGACTTGAACTCTTAAAGCCATGTAATTTCTGTTTACAAGGGACAAAAAAAATGAACTGATATCAAAAAGTTGTTGCTCACTATAGCTCCACTAAGTAGAAACATCTCTTTCATGAGGGTCCATGAGTAAATGACTATGTTGTTGAAATTTCTGCTAGTGATTGCCAGATAGATAATGGATTATTACACATACTTGTACAACTCATATTCAGAATTGCATGTCAACTTGCGAATTGTCTTTAGTATATGCGTAATATGAGTCGCCGACATCAGAAGAATTGGAGGTGTTTGTTTCAGCTTATTGTAGCACACCAACTTATTACAGCCGCGAAACTACTAACTTAAGTTGATAAGTTCGTAAACTGCTAAAAATATTTAATCAACCATATACACTATCAGTAACGCAACCAGGATTAAAATTGACCGGGGAGCATAATTTTTTTAAACTGTTGTATAAGAGGAAAAATTGAATAAAATGTACGATTTAATTAAAACGATTGATTTAATTAAAACGATTGAGTTTATAAACTATGGCTATTTTTCACCTATTAACGAATCAATTAAACAAGTAATAAAAACACAAAGACTTATGATCGGCTGCATTTTAGTACATTTAGCAAATCTTTATTAGAATTAGCACCATGCAACAAAATTTCGTCGTGATCCCGTGACGTCGCAGGACCTCCTGATTCCGTCACAGTACACAATAAAATAATAAAAAGTTATACTGCAACAATCTTTAAAAAAAATCTTAAGTGAACCCTTTTTGAGCATGTTTGGCCCGGTATAGGCTTTCAATTTCAAGGGTGACAATTGATAAATGCTAGTATGTGATATTGTGAATTTGTGATGTGCATTCAAGACAAAGGGCCAAGGTAGGTAAGTATAGTTATTATGCAGTATCCAATTGGAGTAATGGTAATGAATCATTGATGTCTTTGGTTGGATCTTATAATAAGCATTTAATCAAATTTCACCTACTTCTTACACGTGATGTGATCTTAAGATGATTTTGCATTAGCAACACTTCTTGCACATGAATTATTCCCGGTTTTATACTAGAACTAGCTTTGTTTCGATTAGCTACAACTTATGGTGTCGTTTGCTTTTTCTTAATAAACATTTTTTTCATTTTTCACCTCTTTATTTGTAGGAGGCAGATGTTTTATGTTTGCTTTTTTCGCATAAAATTGCTTTTCACTTCTTTCCTTTTCTAAATTTCGACATTATTTTCACTTCTACCTCTTCTTTCACAAACTCAACATCTCTTTCAATATCTTACACCTCTTTAAGTTTCATCCGCTTTTACGGTTTCGCTTTTTATGTTTTATCATTTTTTGCGTTTTCCTTTTTACGTTTTCCGCTCTTTTTACGTTTCGTCCGCTGCAAGTTTCGCCGCTTTATTACGCTTTCATTTGTTTTCGTCTGCTTTTTACGCTTTCATTTTTACTTTTCCCCGCTTTTTATGTTTTCGTCAATGTATTTACGTTGTTGTCCGTTTTTTACGTTTTCATCCGTTTTCCTACGCTTTTGTCAGTTTTCGTCCGTTTTCGCCTGTTTTATTACGTTTTCATCCACTTTATTACGTTTCACCTGTTTTTTTACATTTACGCCGGTTTTTTTACGTTTACGCCGGTTTTTTTACATTTACGCCGTTTTTTTACGTTTTTGTCCATTTTCGTCCGTTTTTTTAACGTTTTTGTCAGTTTTTTACGTTGTCTTTCGTTTTTTACGTTTTCGTCTTTTTTTACGTTTTCATCCGGCTTCATATAATTCCGTAAGTTTTTTGTACGTTATTCTACATTTTCTTGCCTTATCTTACGTAATAAAACTTATGATAATGTAAGAAAATTAACGAAAACGTAAAAAACAGACGAAAACGTAAAAAACGGACGAAAAAGTAAAAAAAACTGATGTAAACGTAAAGAACGGTCGAAAACGTAAAAAAATGGTCAAAACGTAAAAAAAATGGACGAAACGGACTAAAACGTAAAACCAACGAAAACGTAAAAATGCATTTAACACGTAAAAACGGTCGAAAACTTAAAAAAAGACATAAAAACGTAAAAATGCATTTAAAATATAAAAACGATTGAAAACGATAAAAAGCTGCGAAAAGGTAAGAAACCATCGACGATATGACAACAGATTTATAGCGCAAAAAAAAAAAAAAAAAAAAAAAAAAAGATGAAGATTTTAGATGTGACTCTTTTTACAGCGGGAGCGTGGTTTGTAGATGAAGAGTAAAAGCTCGAAAAATAAACAACACCTTAGTTGATGTTCGGGTTTTCCAATGATCTTTAACCAAACATTAGGTTTACACATCCGCTTTCGACTCTATATTATTTTGGCATGGTGAAAAAGTTTGTTTGGCATGTCTGTCAATGGGTCGGATCTTGATTCAGACATGGTCGTCTCATGAATTTATAAAGCTTTTGAAAGTCTTGGACGAAATTACATAACGAGGCATTTCGAAAAAAAAATGTTATATATAAAGTGTCACCGTTTTTAATATATAATGGAATTAGTTATCTAAATATTCTAACATATTATTCGTTTAAGATATTTTCTCACTTAAATATTTTTTTTCTTGAAAAATATATGTACACGTTCATATAATTATTAACGGGATAAATTTTAAGACTTTTAAAAATTTTGGGTTTTTGAACGGTCGCTCACATTACACACCCTCAAAGAGGGCGCTAGATCCATATCCGCTCGTAAACATACAAGCGTGATTTGTGCTGAGGCTTGAGGCACAACACAAGAAATGTCAGACTTCATACTATATCGACCAACTTGTTTTGCTTTAAGAAAAGAACCGTTAGAATATAACAATTAAATAGTGTATAATATCTGCTTTAAGCAATAGTATATTCTTGAACTCATGTGCAAGGCATCATTTATCTTTTTCACCTTTCGGTTGAAAGTTTGTAGGTTGATTTAAACTCCCAAAACACAAAATAAACAAGATCTATGTTGACATCAATTTCATGCAAAACAAAACAGACACATTGAAAATGATGATGGATATATGACACAAAGATTTAATTAAAGAATTTGCAAAGTAGAAGCAAAGAAGAACATCACCACATTTTCTACATAGAATATGTCATGTTGTCTCTTCCTCTAATCTAACCATAGTACCACATACATACACTAACCCAACAAATATGGTAAACCCATTGACATCAAGATTAACCCCATGCCTAATCTTGTCCAACTGCTCCAAATAAGTCTTTCCTGAAAGCGTAAGAGATACCATATAGTTAGTGACGTAGTCAGGATTTTGTTTTAATCATATAAAAAAAAGTTAACGAACTCTAGAAACCGGCTAAACATTTACAATAAAAACCGTCTGATATCTAAATTTATGTTCAATATTAATTGAGAAACTATGTAAAAAAATTAAAAGAAAATTATAAAAAACGTCAGTGTGATTTGATCAAATTGCAGGTTCAGTCACTATTTTTTAAAAGTGCACTTATCGTCCCTGTGAATAACTTGCAAGTGCACATTTGGTCCATAGCTAAAGTTAAATTGCGAAACTAACTTTTTCGTCTTCTTTCTCACTTTGGTCCCTATAAAGGTAATTTAGTCATTTAAATTCAGCCATGAACTAACACTGTGTTCTCAAGTTGAGTAAAAAAAAGGAAGTAAAGTGAAAGCGAGGAAGTTTGTGTTCTCCAGTTTTTTTAGGAAGTAAAGTGAGGTAAAGTGAATTAAAGTGATGATATTTTAGTTATAAAACTTTCACTCCACTTTTGGGGTGAAAGGTACACCTGTAAGTTCTCTACAAAGACGACGAATGCATTCAAAAAAAAAAAAACTAAACCTATAATTTGACGACACCGCATAAACAATTTTGGCAATTTACTACTGTATAACATTAATATTACTCGAACGAATAAACAAATCACTGACTCATATCTTATGACTACATACAATGTCTATGATGTTCATGTTCCCAAAAAGAAAAGGAAATACATTTTTGATTTTGCCACTACCAACGTAAATTTTGCAAATTATTTTGTAGTTAAAAAACAAGGCATATGGACCATTGGACAGGTAATAATAAGACTTTCTATAATGCGGTAAATTTAATATAATTTCCAAAGTCACTAATTGAAATTAACAAAACACATAGTTTTAGTCGGTGCAACAAACGTCAAAGTATACCTAGGGAATAGTGTGTGTGTGTCCTACAACACTACCAACGTGTCAAAAAATTATTCATTAACTGCTCGCTAGTCATACAGTCATACTATTCACACTGTGGGCACATTAGCATGTCACACAATTTCCATTTTTTACTACACAAAGTGGGTACATTCATAAATTTACAAAAATAATTTTCAAAACACACGTTAACTAAGTACTATACCATATATAATAAGTGCACCCGAAAATAAATGTGAAATTTTGTCATCCAACTTTCTTTTTAAAACAAGTTATGCATTAACAAAATTGAGCTCTCAAAAACCGGTTTGCAGTCTGCTTTACAAGGGGGTGTTTGTTTTTTTTAAACATATATGGCAGATTTATGGTTTATTTAGTTTTTCGACTTATGTTTTATAGTTTACATTTTTTGATTTATTTTGAAACTTTTCAACTTATATAAACATATATAAGCTTATCATGAATTCATGATATTCTTATATAAATGAAAAGTTTCAAAATAAACCAAAAAAGATGAACTCATAAAACATAAACCGAAACACACATAAAACATAAGCCGTTATATAAGCTTAAACAAACACCCTCAAAACTTCTTTTCTTAAAAGGTTTGTGAAAATACTTTTGTGGTTAGTGCATTTTGCAAACACAATAATCCATAAGTTTTACTAAACTAAAAAGGAGCTTAAGAACAGAAACTTACCGTTGATGACGAAATCGCAAGGTATCCACTTGATGAGTTAGCCGGGGGCGACAAATACACAGACGGTCCATTCCCATTACCATTACCATTCCCATTCCCACTCCCACTACTCGTCGAATTACCACTCGAGACCGAAACACCCGAAAACCCCAAACCATAAACCGGAGTCCCATCCGGCTTAAACAACCCATAATTCCTTTCCGAAGTCGGCCCAGGCTTCAAATTCTCATTAAACATCGCAAACACAAATATATTCAAATCATTATTCGGCCTCGCAGGAGTTCCCTTCTTCTGACTAACAATTTTCAACAAATTGCCATTATACTTTTTGGCATTCTCGGTCGATGCACCGATCTCGTCATCGTCACCCTTAGACGGCCATCCAGTTTCGCTAATCTGAACTGGCAGCTTAGAATAACCTAAAGTACTTAAAGCAGCATAAACCGCGTCTATTTGGGCAAATAACATATTATCATAATGTAACTTAGTAACAGGATCAACTACTCCTGCATTAGGCTGAAACAAAACAAACTCTATAGGTACTTGTTTAGGGTTCGCCTTATACGCGAAAAAAGGGTAAGCGTTTATTAAAAAAGGCGAACAAGTTTTCGACAAAAAGTCTAGTATAGGCGATATACAGTTTTTTAAATCAGGCCGAAAAGTCCCTGATGAGGGAGGGTACGAGTTTTGTAATATCGCAACTGAGTGAGCTGTAGTGACTGTTATTTTGTTATCTAGTTTTAGGGTCACTAAAGCTGTGTGCACACTTTGCATAGCTGGTAGCAAACAGCCCGATAACGAAGTATCGTTAAATGTTAATACTTCATTTCCTACGGCTATTGAGACGATTTTAGTAGCGGGTAAGTAGCATTGGACATTTTGTTTAACCCAAGCTAAGGCGTTTGCTTGGTTTGTCATTTTGGACAGGTACTCATTGCCTAGGCCTACGATAAATTCGACACCCGTGTTCGCAAATGCTTTGAGCACTTTCGGATCGGCGTCGTAGAGTTTTACTCGGGTCGCGCCGATTTGTTTGACTAAGGGGACTACGTGCTCGGGTGTGGGGAGGTTGTTTGCGATTTGGCCGTAGTTTATTCCTACTGATGTCACTATTGCCGGAAATAGTAACCCTACAAAAAACAAAAACAAAATACATTGCTAAGAGATAGCTAAAAATAGTACTAAAGTAGTGTTTGAGATTGCGTGTCTGAAACAGATTATATGGCAATCTCAGCACTCTGGTAAAAAAAGTACTAAAGTAGAGTTTGAGATTGCGTGTCTGAAACAGATTATATGCGTTACCATATAATCTGTTTCAAGACGCAATCTCAGCTAGTTAAGTATGAGTGTGAGTTGTATAGTGTAAAAGAAAAGTTAACAAATGTAATGAGTAAAAGGAAATAGTACCTAAAAAGAAGATAGCTAGCTGATGATGTTCCATAGATGATGGTGAGAAAAAGAGATGAAAGAAGATGAGAAATGAGCTAAAGAGTAGTTGAACCAAATTATTATTATAACCAAACCAAGATGTGGTGCATCTTATGGGATCTTTTGTTTAAGTCTAGGCCAGTCTGGCTGATATGGCATGGGCCACTAAGGTAAATTTGGGCTTTCTTTTTATTTCACCGTGGTCTGTTTAGGATTACTTACTTCTGTTCCGGAGCGTGAAAATCGCGATGAGGGGGGAATTTTGTGAGAGGGGGAGGAAAAGGGGTTATGCTTTTACTTTTATAGGATAATACGGTTCCGGATTTGATGAGGACTTGATAAAAAAGGAATGATGAATAAGGACGAACATATACTTTGGTTAAGTAGATATAAGAAAATGAAATGGTGATGTTATAAGCAAATTAAAGCACTTTTGTTTAAAGCTAGTAACGGTTACATTTGACAATAAAGTTTGTGTGGGGTAGTGTGTGAGTGGGGATGGAAATGATACAAGAGGAAGAGGAAGAGGATGAAAATGCAATCTGTATTCACACTAAAAATCAATTATTAGACAATCTTCACATGCCTAACAGGCTAACATTCACTTGATATTTCAAGGGTATGTATGAGATTTCACATGTTACATTACGACATGGGTCTATCATGTTCTTTTTGTCATTTTTTCATCAATCAACCAACTTTTTCTTTATCATTGTTATGTTGTGTCGACAAATATTACCATTCATTTGGATTTAAGTACTTGCATAACATAATGTATATTACCAAGGACTTATAGTGAATAACATAAGTTAATAGATTTTACCAAATATAGCACACGGCTTTGATTAACTATGATAACAATGAATATGGGTATAGTTGTTGGAACATTTAAAAACTCATACTTGGGTTTTCTATTATGAGTCTAATAGAAAATAACAGATAACGAGTTAAGATACCCGTGCGTTGTTGCGAGTTTTTGGCTTTTAATTTTATGGCAAAATGTAGGTAATCCAATTATAGTTAATTTTGTGCTAACTTGCCATGATGGAAATGTCTAATTTTTTTTTTTTTTTTTTTTTCCTACGACATTTACTTTTAATTTTGCTCGCCTTGGGTACCTAGAGTTTTATTTGGTATAATTAAGGTATTATACTATTATTTTATATAATGTATTTTAATTTTTTTTTACTTATACTACTCTTATTATACAATCTTCAGATTTGTTTGGGCTTTATTGTTTATGTATTAGTTTTTTAGTCTAGAGTTTTATTTGATGTAATTAAGGTATTATACTATTTTTATACAACATTTTTAATCTTTTTACTTATACTACTCTTTTGATACAATCTTAAGATTTGTTTGGGCTTTATTGTTTATGTATTAGTGTTTTAGTGTGAATGAGATATTTTAAGAGTGGTTTGAGGGTACCTATTGGCATGGAGAAGGTTTATCATCATTAGTCTGGATCCGGCCACCTGGTACAGCAAAACCAAAATTTGACTCGACCAAATATTTTATAAATGAGTTTCTAATTATAATTAAAAAGAAGTTGCATAATGCTACTGTTAGAAATGTTAATCATTCACATCATGGTCAATGAATTCTAAGAAATAGGTCTAATCTATGACCAACTTCCACAACACCATTTAAAAGACCAAACGCTCCTTACCCAAAAAGTAGGTTTGACCAAATGGGGTGAAACAACGGATTTCAGAGCGGTTATCAATTCCAAGTACCTAACTTTGGACCTTGGAACCATTTTCCTTTTGTGAACCAAGTAAATGGTTTGTATAACGCAAATGGACCCATAAAATATTGGGGACCAAACGCTTGAGTTATTTTGTGTTTATAGGTTTGTCTAAAGGTTGATCTAGAACCAAATGAATGGATTAAATACAGCGGTTGCACAAGACACATGACGGGAAATAAAAGCCTATTTGCATCCTACAATGCTTGTGACGGAGCTAACGTAGTGTTTGGTAATGGCAAAAGCAAGATCATTGGTAAAGGTACGATCTCGCATAACTCTCTAACCATTAATGATGTTTGCCACGTATATAACATAGGATTTAACTTACTAAGTATTAGTCAAATAGTGGATAAAAAATGTGAAGTTTTATTTACTGAAACCATAAGTAAAATACTTAAAGACGGCATTACCATAGGAAAAGGGGTTAGGAAAAATGGACTTTTTGTAATGAAAATCAGTAACTCTCCAAAAGATAAACTTTGTCTAACTTCGATAGATGATACTTCGAACCTATGGCATTGAAGATTGGGTCACGCCAATATGCGACTTATTCAATCGCTATAATCCAAAGAGCTTGTTAGAAACTTACCAAAACTAAAGTATGAGCAACATTTTTGTGATGCTTGTAATATAGGAAAACAAGTCCATGTAAGTCATATAGCTAGAAACATGGTTTGAACTAATAAGTGCTTAGAACTTTTTCACATGGATTTATTTGGTCCATCGGCTATTCAAAGTTACGGAGAAAACTTCTATACTTTGGTAATAGTCGATGACTACTCAGGTATATATGGACTAGATTTTTTAAAAACAAAACCAAAGATTTTAATCATTTTGAAATCTTAAGTAAGAAAATTCAAAAACAAAAAGGTTCTTCAAGTGTGTCGATATGTACGGATCATGGTTGGAAATTTGATAACGAAGTATAATTCGGAGCTTTTTGTGACGCTAATGGTACTCACAATTAGTCGGCTCCTCGTACTCCATAATTAAACGGGGTAGTAGAACGTAAGAATCGTACGTCACAAGAAATGAGTCGAACCATGCTAAATGAACAATCAATTCCTCAAACATTTTGGTGTAATGTCGTCGACACATCTGCACCCATCTTTAATAGAATCTTAATTAGACATTTCTTAAGTATGACTCTGTATGAGTTCTTTAAAGGTAAAAAGTCGTCACTAGATTACTTTAAAGTCTTTGAAAACAAGTTCTTCATTTTAATCACCAAAGATACCTAACCAAATTCGATCCTAAATCCACCGTACTCACCAAATAGTAAAGCCTACGTAATTCTAAACAAAGAAACCATGAAAATAGAAGAGTCTCTAAATGTCAAGTTCGACGAAAGTCCTCCTCCTAAATCCCAACCTCTCGTAGATGATAATATAATAGGAAGTTAAATTGTTGATAACCAAATTAAGAAAATAAAAGACAATGAAGATGAACTGTTAAATAAAGAAATTGTCAACGTTAAGGAATCTAAAAATAATCCTTTAGAAATAGTCATAGGAAAATTAACTGAAAGAACCTTACGTTCTCAAGCTCAAAACCAAAGTAATCTTTTCTGTTTTGTATCTTCTTTAGAACCCAAAAAGTTAATGAGGCTATTAAAGACGAAAGTTGGATAATAGCAATGCAAGAATCATTAAATCAATTTGTCACTAATGTTGTTTAGAACCTTGTTCCACCCCCTAAAAATCAAACCCTAATTGGTACTAGATGAGTTTTCAAAAGTAAACTAGATGAAAATTGGATAGTATCCCGTAACAAAGCTAGAATTGTTGCACAAGGGTATAAACAATAAGAAGGAATAGATTTTGATGAGACTTATGCTCCCGTAGCTAGATTAAAATCTATAAGAATTCTCTTTGCTTATGTTTGTGTTAAAGATATCAAACTTTATCAAATGGATGTCAAAAGTGCATTTTTAAACGAGTTTATTAATGAAGAAGTTTATGTGTCATAATCCCCCCGGTTTTGTTGATTTTGAAAAACTGGAATACGTATACAAACTTAAGAAAGCTCTATATTGTCTTAAACAAGCTCCTAAAGCATGGTATGATAGACTTAAAACATTTCTCGTAGATAATAAATATACAATAAGGTTAGTAGATAACACTTTATTCACCAAGAAAAACAAATCACATATAATCGTTGTTCAAATATATGTGGACGATATTATATTCGGATCTACTTGTCAAGAATTGTGATGATTTTTAAACATTTATGCACGACGAGTTTGAAATGAGTATGATGGGAGAATTGAACTTCTTTCTAGGTCTACAAATCAAACAACCAGAAGATGGTATCTTCTTCAACCAATCTAAGTATATCAAAGAAATATTAAAGAGATTCGGATTAGAAGATTCCAAACCAATTAAGACTCCAATGTCATCCTACACTAAACTCACCAAAGATGAAGACGGTGAATCCGTTGACAACACCAAGTATCATGGCATGATTGGTAGCTTACTCTACTTCACAGCTAGTAGGCCGGATATCATGTTTAGTGTTTATTTATGTGATCGTCTTCAAGAAGATCCTAAATCTTCTCATCTTGAAGCCGCTAAAAAAACCTTTAGGTATATAAAAGGTACTACTCAATTGGGGTTATGGTATCCTAAAGGTATGTGGGTAGAAACTATTTTACATGCAGATTCTGACCATGCTGGTGACTATGTTGATCGGAAAAGTACAAGTGGTGTTTGTACATTTACGGGATGTTGCTTGACATCTTGGTTTTCTAAAAAGCAAACCACACTAGCTATCTCCACTACAAAAGCAGAATATGTATCCGTGGGCAAAGCATGCCGACAATAACTATGAATGAAACAAGCTCTTGTTGACTACGACATCCGTCTAAGTGACATTGCCATCTTCTGCGACAACAAATGCGCCATTGATCTTAGCAAGAATCCAGTTTTGCATTCTCACACTAAACATATAGAAATACGCCATCACTTCCTAAGAGATAATGTTCAAAAAGGAAACATTTCAATAAAAAAAAGTCTCATCCGAAGACGACATTGCCGACATTCTCACCAAGCCATTGAAGCGTGAACCATTCAACCTACTACGATTAAGACTAGGTCTTAGGAAGAAACCGTCGTAAACTCTCTTCTAACTCTTCTTTCTACAAGGTACGCATTTCTAATTCTCCTTCTGAGTCTATGATCTCTATTTCGCACAAATCACAAATATTAAAATCTATGGGGTTTAGTTCAAACTCACACAAATATATACTCTTCTAGTTAAAAATTGCATCTAATCTTTAACAATCAGTTTTCCAAAATTTACACCCCATGCTTTCAGATCAAATATTCTCACGTTTAGGACACTCACGTCTTTCCTACGTAGTTAATACAAAGTAAAAACTTTTCTCATGCATCATCTCATATGTCTATTGAATGATAAAGGGAATACATAACCAATATGTATTTTCGGGTACATTCAAACGTAGTTACTTTGAATTAAAGAGTGTTTGGGTTATCTCACGTATATATGTACGTATTTTACACTTTTAACTTTGTTTTTCTTCTATAGTCGAGATAACCGCAACTCCACATAGTTTACATATAGGCACACACTAGGTCCTAATATTTTTTTATGTAAAAAATTATGTCTGAATGCACCAGATACCTGGATCCATGCGTTAAGGCATGTCGGATCCCTTCTAGGATGGATCCAAGGGACCCAGTTGAACAGAATAAGTTTTTACTCTTCTTTTGACGTGTTTAACTTGAAATTTTTTACTTTAGCTATTTTTTACTCAATATTTACCGAGTTTAAGACTTAGTGCTTAATCTCTTATGATTACATGCATTCATTCATATATAATCATGAGATTAAGCCCTATTTTGTGGTTTTAGCATTTATTGCAATGCATGATTTCTCTCTACAAATAAGGTCCTAAAATGTTTGCATCTCCATCACCTTCACCCTCTCTAAATCTCAGCTTCTTAACAATCATGACACCCAAATGATTTCAAACCACTCAAGAATTCTCTCAAACCCGTGAAAATCTTGTTCGTGACATCAAAACACTCCAAACACATCATCAATATCATTGAAATAACATCAAAGAAGCAACTCATGCTCAAAGCTCTAATTTCATCTTACCACCTTTCATCATTCCTCCAACACCTAAAGCAATGAAAACCGTCCGGATTAGATTTAGACCTTGTTGCTTTGTCAATCCACTATCTTCTTCAAACAACTCATCACCACCTAGCAACTTTTCACCACCAAATGACTATAATATGGTACCACCACCATCTTCTCAAAACTCACCACCTAGTTCTCCCATAACAACTCAAGTCAACTCTCCCATTGCGCCAATAATAACCACTCTAGAGGAAGTCCTCAAGACCCCAAAAGTTACTCCACCACCACTATCCACTCCGCCACCCGCTCCAAATCAAACATCAAAATCAACACCACCACTTCTATCCAACATTAACCCCAAAGAGCTAGTTTTCTCCACACCTCCAACCTCTCCAAATCCTTTATTTTATGATCTTGAAGATCTACCACCTAGATGTGACAATCCACAACCTCTACCATCCATCATCTCACTTTAACACCAAGAAAATTAGCCTCCACCAATCCTCGACATCATGGATGTTGATACTTCTTTACCAACTTTTCCACCATCACTTCCGTAACCAAATGAACCCACTTAGATGGATGAAACTCTACCACCTCTCCCACACTACCTCTTTTGCGACCATTGCCAAAGCTCTAGGAAAGTCACTATTGAAATTAGGGATGAAATGCGCTTTATCCTTAACCATACCCTAGACCGAATCAACATCATCACCCACCGAACCTTTCTCGAATGGATATGAAAGCCTCCAAGATCAATATTATATTTTCTTATTTTACTTTTCTTTGTCTCTTTTATGTTTTAGTTTTTATGTTTTAAAAGAATAAATCCTTGTTCTTATTTTTACAAATGTATATGGTCTAAATACCACTACATTTTGGTTGTTTTATTGCAAGGATTAGTTTTACGTTACCTTGACTATCTCTTGTCTCGTATCTCGTTCTTTAGATTCATTATCTCTATTAGGCTTTATTATTGTATTACTAACTTCATCTTATGTGGGTTTTCGACTTCATTTTTACTTGACGTCCTCTTCTAGGAGGAGTTCACGTCAAGGGAGTTTCATTTGGAATTTTTATTCCATCATATCTTTCTCTTCACACTCTTTTGTTACGACAAAAATAAAGAGACTAAAACTTAAAACATTTTCTAAAACCTTAAACATCTTAAGGTTTAATTAATATAATTTTATGTTTTGTCATCAACAAAAAGGAGATTGTTAATACAAATAATTCGTAAAAGGTTTATTTATATTTCTCGATCTCTTTAAGTTTTGTCGATAACAACCATAGAAAATTATCTCAAGTACAAATCTAAAGATTACATGTTGCTACATTTATTTTACTACTTACTTTCATTTTTAGTTATGTATTTACTTGTAATAATATAATTGTAAGTAAATGGGTTGGGTAATTCTTAACTCATAACCCATGCATTATCCATGACCCAGACCCATGACCCATGTATATTACATTATATATGACATCGAGTTGGGGAAAGTCCATGACCCATGACCCAAAGTCCATAACCCATAAGTAAAAGTATGTATTACATCATGCATGACATCATATTGGGTAACCATGACCCATAGTCCATAACCATAACCCAAAACCCGAAATTGTAACCCAAATCCAGACTAGACCAACCTAGTTGCCGGATCCCAGGGTTTACACTGGCCAGATCCCTTAAGGGATCTGCCGGATCCGTGTGATCAAAGAACTTTTGCCTATAAACAGTGAGTCATTTCTTATTTGTTTCTCACCCATTCTTATACATATCTTCTCTCATTCTTATATCTCTCTAACCTCATATCTAAGGGTCATTCTTGTAGTTATCTTATTGTGTTTCTCAAGGTTCGCCTTAAAAGACAAGATCATGCTTCTTTGCATACGAGTCTTACAATCTTCAAGAGAAGAGTTGATAGGCTTCATCATCACTACAAGCTCACCGAGTTGTTTCTTGTATTTGATACATTACATTTTATTTGTTAAGTTGGTGTGTTAATTGTGTTTGTTGTGATAGTTGTTAGTTGTGTTGGATTGGTTCTTCCGTAAACAACTCGATATTTAGCTTTGTACCGAAAAAAGTGTAAGCGACGTTGTGAGGCTTTTCCGCCGGTTAAAAGAGCTTGTTGACATATTTCTTAAGAACTCTCGATTTGGGTACTCGAGGATTGGAGTGGGGCAAGGAAGGTGTCCTTGTAGCCGAACCACTATAAATCATTGTTTTACAGTTCTATCTCTTTCTCTCTTTCCTTTATCATATTTATCTCTTTTCTTACTTACTTGCATTGTCTATATTTCATCATCCAAAGGCTTCACATACAATCGATCTAAAATTCTTTGTAAACAAATTTAAATCGGTAAAAACTATTCAACCCCCACTATAGTTTTCTACACTTTGACTTCAATCATTTTGTTACAATGTGTCATTTTAAGTCAGCAATATCTATGACTTCTGGTTGTTGCAGTACCATTTTCCCTTTGTTGGTTGATAAAGTAGTTGGCGTGCTAGGTGTTGCATGGGCTTGTGTTTTTAGATGTTAAGTTGTTTTTTGAAAAAAATAAATAAACGGAAGTAGAGACAATGTTAGGCATCTGAATAATAGTCTTAGTAATGGTAAATTGGTGAGCATCTTACCATAGGCAATAACTTGTGATGCATAATGAGTAGCATGTAATGTAGATAGGAGTTTGGTTTATAAGACTACGTAGAAGGTAGTATATTAACAGGGCGAGCTACTAAAACTAATAAGTTAGTATATGTTACTATATATGGCCATAAACCTGCTTGCTTCTAATTAAATTAGCATAGTAACATAGTGCATTAGTAAATTTAATAAGGCATTATATGTTGCAGTAAATTTGAAATAAACCTGGTTGCTTTTAATAATTTCCAGAAAATCTTTATATACTATGTTTTTTGTAACTTTTGGTAGTTGGTTTTCTTGTTGTTTAATCAAGATCTTCACTCCTTCTATCGAGGTTGCCATTGACAAGGCCACATACAACTTTCCATGTCAAAAACTGGTTTAGGGAGAAAGGTTCCAATATGCTTGAGTAATTGGCCTTGGCTTTTATTGATGGTCATTGCATAACGACTTTCATGTGGAATTGTCTTCTTGAAAATAAATGGCGCTTATCTCCTTTATTTATCAACAAAATGCCCGGAGGAAATTGTTTTCGAGATGCGTGTCACGGTGATAATTTTGCTTGATAACTTTTGTGAGAAAATGTGTCACGATTATCCTTGTTCCATTGCATAGGTGATAACGCCACACGCGTCGTCGGGGTCAAGGAAACTTCCTTTTCTTCGAGCAAGTTTTATAACACCCTAGGCAAAGTGAACCTAATCGTTGTAGTGTAGTAATTAGGGTAAGCCACGGGTATTGATATCGTTCTCTGGGGAATAGGAATGCTAGTAAGGAGTTACTACGTTAAGGTTAAGGTTGAGGAAGATTATTTTTATCTTTTATATTTTATGAAAAGGAAAGGTACGAATCTCGGTATTGGATTTGGGGGTTGGTATTTCTACCGATTACTCTACTATTATCTAATTATCTAAACTAAGGTTGTGGGAGTCTATGTCAATTAATGTGTTTTCGATGATAGTTTAAAGATGTGTTTACTTAGGTTGTATTACTCCTTAATTATCTCCTATTGATGGTTGAGTTGTCACGCCTTATTCCTAGTTGCGTTGTGTGTCTAAAGTTGTAGGGTATGCTTTCTCCCAACTCTTTGAACTTACCAAAGGGTCTCGCCTACAAACCCACTAGGGATGATAAACTCCTACTCTAAGGCGCTCTTTGGATGGTTTAGCCTACAACTACTGTAATTATATTCTAAGGTTCACAAAGATGAATCAAGCATTAAGTACACAACGAATGACCTATCGCATTACTAGATCATTAATCAACTAAGATAAGAAACAACCAATCAATATTCAATAATTAAGTTTCATACTTCCTAAGCAAACACACAAATAATCTAGCCGGACATGGAGAACATGCAAGCATACACACAAATAATCAAAGACATAATTGAATTAATGAAGTAAAGACTTATCTTGATGTAAGATAGGGTTTAAAACCCTAAAATATCGTACAAGACACCTTAGGTTCGGTTTAGGTTTTACTCCAAAAGACTCTCCACAAAAGACCTAAAAATTCGGATTCTATATATAAGATTACATATGCGACGACGCCACCTTATGTTTTGTGAAGCCGCCGTGTCGCCGCCATTAGGGTTTCGCCTGGCCACGTTAACCTTGGCGACGGCGCTACCTTATGTCCGTGACGCCGCTCTTCGCTTCGACGTCGTTCGGATTGCATCTAGGCCGCCCGAGTAGCGACGGCCTACTCTTTCACAACTAGACGCCGCCGCTTGAAAATACGAGTTTTGGGTTCGGACCGTCACAACAATTTTGGGACGGCGCCGCACTTAGCACCGACGCCGCCGCTTTCTAATTTCAAAGAATCGTGAGTGTCTCGATTTTGACTTTGGCCATTTTCTTCATATATTCGCGCCTTTTCGTCCAAATAAGTGCCATTCCAAAGATTTTGCCTTCACGAGACCTAAAAGTGAAAAGGAACGATATTAAGCAATAACGGATACAAAAGTGATCAAATAAGGACTTAAACGACCCCTCAAAATGGTACCTTTTAAAACCTTATCAAATATCCCTACACTTGTTATTTGCTTGTCCTCAAGCAAATGTGCTTTTAGCCAATTAATTTATAAGTTGGGGTCATGAAGCATTAATTCAAAACGTCCACAACACATATAAGCCCCAAGAAAGTCATAACAAGCACGGAATTACATACTAGCACCTCACATGGGGTGTTTGGATACTCACATCTCTCTCGGTGTATATATGAAATATAACAAATAGAAATGGAAGATAAACACTCATTAACCGGTCCTAGTACATAGATTACCATAGGCTTGAGAATAGATCAAACCTCCATCGCTTATGTAAGCACCTAGGAAAGACTATCAAAGAGGTCTTTAAAGGGTTGTAATGTTAGGCTTACGGTAGGGAAACAAGGGTTTGGTGGGATAGGCTATTTAGTGGTTGTAAGTCAAAAATCTCTATGTTAAATGCATATGAAGAATGGCGTTGCTAAGCCAAGACTCGACACTCTAAACTCTAGATAACCGAAATAAATAAACATAAATTTAAAGGATAGATGTAGGATGGTAGCCCGTATGTTTTTTTTTTTTTTTTTTTTTTTTTTTTTTTTCTATATTTTTCTTTTCTCTTTTTTCGATTTTTTTTTTTTTTTTTTTCATACACTTTTACTCTACCATCCTCTACGGTAACATCAAAATACTAGGGATTTATAGGCTCATCCCTACACTTGAGTTTTTATTACTCTAACACTAATTTGACCCGATTTGAAAAGATCAAAACACTTGGGGTACATTATTACGCAAACAAAGGAATTTGAATTTTTAACGTTCCCTTCCGTCATTTCATAAACTTTAACTTTTCCCATGAATCCCAATCGTCCCAAAATCAGTATACAAAGGATATGACTCGACTTAGCAACTTATGCAAGCAACTAGATAATTGAACTAAGGGTTTGGGGTGATAACAAACATTTGCACTAAAAGTGAGTGCATAAGGGGTAGACTAAGGCGATTTGGGTGTATATTTGGGGTGGTGTAAACAATGCTTTCATTGATATTCGGAAAAACCGAAACATCACGAGAACCGCGAAAAGGATAGGCTCGAGGGTTAACTAGGGTATCGTGTACTAAAGATGAGTACAACGCAGAGGGTGTGGGGAATTACTCAACCGATGTGGAAGAAGTAATTATATTACTGTATCAAACAAGGGTTATCCTAATGCCTCTTATCATTTAGTTATTCCTAACTACACAAGTGTAGCCTCACTTGCGATCTCGGAATGCATCACAAAACAAGTTCTAGAATCTAATATACTACCGGTTCACACTCTAAGCATTAAAGATGAATGCTTTAACTCCTACTAATCTAAGGGCGATCCTCACATTTTGGGTGGAATTTGGGTGGTAAAGGGTTTTGTGCTAGTCATATAACTTCCTATCCATGAGACGCTTTTGTTAAGACTAATGGCCCACTCCTATATGTCATAAAAATTTTAAATTTGGTGCCAAAATTACCCTAACCGACATTTTCTCATGGTTTATTACACAATCACAATTGACAAAGCAAATAGTCAAGGATAAGCATAGTTTCAAAGTTCCTGCTTTATTTTCCTCCTACACTTAAACCGAACATTGTCCCCAATGTTCCCGAAAGTATCAAAGTTATGATAATGGAAGGTAATTAAAACGAAAGAAACTAATACTCCCCGATTAGCTCGGTAGGATCCGTAAAGTGGTGGTTAAATCCTTTTCAAGAAGAATTATTATGTGAAAAGCTCCTCCAATCTTATGTAACTTCTTCTTGACAAACTAAACCTCGCACACTTGAAGAAAACAAACGAAACCTTCACAGAAAATCGGCGGTAATAATATATATAAGACTCGATTTAAACTAGGATATAATGCTTGTGGAATGGATGTTTACGAATTTCTAAGAAAATTAAGACCGAAAATTCCAAAATTTATAAGTGGCTCGAAAACGAGAAAAAAGTAATCGATGTTTTACTCCTTCCTCACGCCGTCAGTTGCAATCTCGACGCCAAAGTTATCCCGACAAAACGGTCTGCGATTTTCCGGAAAAATTCTAGAAAATTTACATCTTTAGAATCGAAAAATTTCGCAAAACATCCATTATGACTCGATACAAGCATTTGACTCGAACAAACAAACATATATATCTTTTACTTAATTGTTATTCTCATGTTTACATTTCTTTTGAAAACGTGTGTAATCCTCCCTACACTTATCCTTTATGTAAAATACCTTTATATGCAATTAAGACGAGGTTAAAACAAAATAAAGCATTTTACAAATTTAAACATGAGGATAAACAATTAATAAAAGATATATGACACTAACAAGCAAACAATTAAGCATGGGTTGCCTCACACTAAGCGCTTTTCTTTATTTAAGAGTCTTGTAGCTAGACTCATAGTCATGCATCTCGCTTTCCTCCTCTTGAAGCCCATTCAATTATCTTAACTCGTTCTCATCACGAATATATTCAGGCCCAATTCTAGACAGACGGTATAGGAACCTTGTCCTTCCAATCAACTTCAAAGGCCGGAATGCTATCTACATCTAACTCATCAATGCCCTCAAACCTCTTATTTTTGCAGGGCATTATATATTTAACACATTCGGTCTCATTCGAGAAATTGACTATTCCTTCCTCTTGATCATAAACCATCTTAGAGTCCTCAATAAATGGTCTCCCAAGTATCACATCTCCTAAAACTCCATCAATAATGCCTTTCACATTTTCTAGGATCATGAAATCACACCTATATGTGAAGTTCCCTACGAAGACATGCAATCCCTTAACCCTTCCAACATAGTTACTCACTTTCCTAGGGTAAAAGGGTCCTCATAGGTCCTAAATTTTCTCTCATGATCCAATTGTAGTAGAGCCTAGACATTATGTTCATGGGTGCTTTATAATCTATGTAAGTGTGATCCCTATATAAGTAACCAATCATGCACGGTATTTTGATATTTTTAGGGTCACCACTTTTATGCATGGTTCGAAGGCGGTCATGGAAGTTAACTACATTATAGTGATAAGCGCTTTCTTTCCATTTAGGGTATGAATCGAAATACTCCCTAAGTTCCTCCTCCTCCTTACTTCCGTCCATAATCTCCAAAACCTTATAATCTCCTTCTACAATTTCATCTTCTGAATCACTTGAGGTTGAATCACTATCTAAGGTACCAGTGGATTCCTCAAGGGCTTTTTCAAGCGCATTTTCAATTATCCTATTAAGTTTCTTAAGCTCTCCAATTTCACTAACAATGCGAGCTCGGAGTTGGTTGGCAAAAGTTGGATCGAGTGGTGGGTATTTGTTTGATGGTAAAGTGTTGTTTGGTGGTTTATCACCTTCCATGATGAAAAGTGATGGGGCTACGAACAAAGGTCACGAAGAACGGGGATAGACTAAGAGAAAGCTAAAAATGAGAAAAAAGTTTACTTGATAGGAATCAAGCAAAGAAACCTAAACGAGGTGGACTACTAACTAGCTATTCTATTCCCGCGTGCGCGCCAAAACTTGATAACGCCACACGCTGCTCGGGGTCAAGGAAACTTCCTTTCTTCGAGCAAGTTTTATAACACCCTAGGCGGTGAACCTAATCGTTGTAGTGTAGTAATTAGGGTAAGCCACGGGTATTGATATCGCTTCTCTAGGGAATAGGAATGCTAGTAAGGAGTTACTACGCTAAGGTTAAGGTTGAGGAAGATTATTTTTATCTTTTATATTTTATGAAAAGGAAAGGTACTAATCTCGGGTATTGGATTTGGGGGTTGGTATTTCACCGATTACTCTACTATTATCTAATTATCTAAACTAAGGTTGTGGGAGTCTATGTCTAATTAATGTGTGCTCGTATGATAGTTTAAAGATGTGTTTACTTAGGTTGTATTACTCCTTAATTATCTCCTATTGATGGTTGAGTTGTCACGCCTTATTCCTAGTCACATGTTGTGTGTCTAAAGTTGTAGGGTATGCTTTCTCCCAACTCTTTGAACTTACCAAAGGGTCTCGCCTACAAACCCACTAGGGATGATAAACTCCTACTCTAAGGCGCTTTGGATGGTTTAGCCTACAACTACTCGTAATTATATTCTAAGGTTCACAAAGATGAATCAAGCATTAAGTACACAACGAATGACCTATCGCATTACTAGATCATTAATCAACTAAGATAAGAAACAACCAATCAATATTCAATAATTAAGTTTCATACTTCCTAAGCAAACACACAAATAATCTAGCCGGACATGGAGAACATGCAAGCATACACACAAATAATCAAAGACATAATTGAATTAATGAAGTAAAGACTTATCTTGATGTAAGATAGGGTTTAAAACCCTAAAATACTTGTACAAGACACCTTAGGTTCGGTTTTAGGTTTTACTCCAAAGACTCTCCACAAAAGACCGAAAAATTCGGATTCTATATATAAGATTACATATGCGACGGCGCCACCTTATGTTTTGTGATGCCGTGTGTCGCCGCCATTAGGGTTTCGCTCTTGGCCACGTTAACCTTGCGACGGCGCCACCTTATGTCCGTGACGCCGTCCTCTTCTTGACCGACGTCGTCTGATTGCATCTAGGCCGTCCGAGTAGCGACGGCCTACTCTTTCACAACTAGACGCCGCCGCTTGAAAATACGAGTTTTGGGTTCGGACCGTCACAACAATTTTGGGACGGCGTCCATTAGCACCTGACGCCGCCGCTTTCTAATTTCAAAGAATCGTGAGTGTCTCGATTTTGACTTTGGCCATTTTCTTCATATATTCGCGCCTTTTCGTCCAAATAAGTGCCATTCCAAAGATTTTGCCTTCAAGAGACCTAAAAGTGAAAAAGGAACGATATTAAGCAATAACGGATACAAAAGTGATCAAATAAGGACTTAAACGACCCCTCAAAATGGTACCTTTTAAAACCTTATCAATAGGCCCCCAATTAGGTTCATATTTCTAAGGATCATGATTGGTGTACCTACTTTTGGCTGTAATTGGTGAGGCGGAAATCCTGAAAATGAGAGAGCGTTCACGTATTCGGCAAGATATAACATTTCATTTTTGCGCCATTGTTATCTTTAGGTACAACTTCATCTGAACTCTTATAAGATTTCAATTCTCCTTCAACCATTCCTAATACATGTGCATTTATCAGATATGCCGTCTCATTTTTTGGATACACAATGGCTTTATCCTGCAAGGCTTTTATGGTTACCTTTTGAAGCGTTTCATTGTCGTATATGAAATTTACCAATTTATAACTTGCGTTTTCTGAGTCATGAATACAAAATTGGTGTGGAATTTCCACCCAAGAAGAATTTTGGCTGTCGGATTCGTCTCGTTTACCAATTTTGCCATCTGCCTATTTGAAGCAACCATTTGGAAAATATGCTGATACTTTGCTTTTCATGGGGTTGCATACCTTCTTTTTGTAATTGCATGTTTTTCCTGGAGGGAAAAGACCTTTAACTTTCTCCAAAGGTATGACTTTGCAATAGAAGAGGCAAAAATTTCATTTTTTGAAGCGCCTTTTTTAACAGGGAGTGTCTGTCTAAAATCCCCGCCTAGCATGACAGTCTTGCTTCCAAATAAACTATTTGGAGCATCAAGAATATCCCTCTTAGAGTGCGATCCATTTTTTCAAAACACTTGCGGTCATTCATAGGTGCTTCTTCCTATATGATAAGGTCCGTTTCTTTCAATAAGTTTGTTATCTGAGTACCTTTTCTTACATTGCACATTGTCTCGTCAGTAAGATCCAATGGCAGCTTGAATCGCGAATGTGTTGTTCGGCGTGCTAGTAACAACAATGATGAGAGGCCAGAAGATGCTACTGCCAAAACAATGTTGGCTTCAGAATGTAATGTGCCTATTATAGTCTTCCACATAAATGTCTTGCATGTGCCTCCATGACCGTAAACGAATACCAATTTTTTTAGTTATTTGCTAATGAAATAACAATGAGGTTGAAAATGCTTCTTTGTTCCCTGTTCAGCCTTGGAATGAGTGATTCTTTCTCTTTTAGCAACATTTCCCGGTCAAAGTTCCTTTCTTCCATGAGAAGCCTATTGTTTAATGCCTTCAGAAGATCTTTAGGAGGTAAAGGGAGGCCAAATTCTGGAAGTGACCTAGAGTAGCTATTCAGAATACGTTCGAGCTCCATCAAAACGCATGCTTCATTTCTTTCAACTAATGGAATTCCAAGTGTCTTTGAAAGTATGTTGGAACATCTTCCGACATTTGTTTCCAAAAAGATTTCCATAGAGAAGGTGGGTCAGCCACGTCGCAGTAGATAAGTATTTGCGCAAACAATGATCATAATTGTGTAGCAGTTGCGTAAAGAGCTGCTTCTTCTAAGGAAATTTTCCATTCTTGATCGCCACCCAAGAGACCCATGGCTTGAAAAACTGCTCTATTAATTGCATACACCTTGTTGTCAACTGTGAGGATATCCCTAAAGTTTTTGCATCTTTTGTGGTGTCACAAAAGCATTCTTTGGTAAATAAGTCCCCTAAACTTGGATGTATATACGTTAGCTTTCCAATGGATGGCTTGTTCAAGTTCCGCCTACATTGCCAGAACTTATCAGAGTATGGGAACGGAGAATGTGCCAACCAGACGAACGGGTCAACTATTATTAATTATTATCTATAACGGACAGCAGCAGATTCCTACCAACTCCAGGGTTTGAGAAAAAAGAATCCAAAGTTCCATAGATCATTGAGGTAAATGAATATGATGTTATTGGTGTTGTCGAGGACCACGACGATTGTGATTTGATGAGAACTTATTTATCTTCATGAAAAAGAAAACGCGTTTAAGGACAAGTTAAAAAAGGTAATAGCGATGACACCGGTGCTAAATGTATTTTGGTAGTAACAATAAAAGGAAAACGGCCATTATTTTATAGTTGTTCAAATTCAGAATATGAAAAAGCGAATTTCGTTGATAAAATGGATTTACCCAAAGAAAGATGGGTAGCATAAGAGGATACGGTGAAACAATTTGTTGCAAATTCTATTAGCACATTCTCTTTTGTCCATTTTATCACCTATATTGTCTTTCACTTAATCTTCATCTGAAATGCTATCAAAAATGAATTAGCTTTCGTTGATTTCAAAACTGAAATACATTGACCATTACCATCATCACTGTCACATCTTTTAATTTGATCTGAAACACGTTTTCTTTTTTTAGCAAGATATTTTCACTTGATCACAATCACCATAGTAATTGTCATCATCATCATTTTCCTCAATGATCTCTTGAACCTTGAGTTCTTAGGAGGTCTACTGCTTTTTGTCACATATAAGAATTCATGAAATTAAAAATGAACTATGTCAGTAGAGCAACTTATTATGTTTGCGAGCACGACAAATATATCTATAATTTTGCTAATATATATGCGGTATTGTACTTACATATATACGGTCTATGATTGCTTATTTTTTGTAATTACGTTTACGCTTGATGATTTTCATATTGTTCAAGCTAATAACTCTTTTCGATGTAACTTTTCGACTATTTTTTAAAAAACATTGAGAACTACGGTCCACGATTTCTTATATTTTGTGTTTATATTCTTCAAATTAATTAGATTGTTCAACCGTCAATGTTCCTAAGCCGGGGTAAAATAAGTTGCCGTTTGATGAGAGAATTATTAAAAATGGAACCAGTGACAAGTTATGGCTCAATAATTTAGAAAATAATTAATCTTTTAACTAACGCAATATTATCGTATACAAACACTCCACCAATGTTTTGTTGTTAGTGGCGGATGGAGAAAGTTTGCAAAAGAATGTTAGTCCACTATAATAAGATGTTAAAGTTTAACTATACTTTCAATGTTTACAGCATGAACCAATATGATGAAGATCTAATACCGGTGTTTCATGTTTGTTACGTTATCACTTTTGATTTCAGAGTTGAGATGGATGTAGAACTAAAATATTTTAAAGATCCAATCGTCAAATGCTAGCCATTTATTTTTTCATCAAAAAATAAAAATAAAAAAAAAATTAAAATAAAATAAAATAAAATCATTTTTCACCTCTTTTTTAAAAATAAAATATCTTGTAAACGGTAAATCGTCAAGTGGAAAACAAAATACACCAACGCGACGAGTATTTTTTTTATCTTTCAGTAGACGGGCACTTCGATATACTTTCGACGAATGTTTTTGATTTTTTTTTCAGTTACGTCTGAAAAAATCACATGTGATTTCATAAATCACATGTGATTTGTGATACAATGCACATGTAATTTTTCCAAACATAACTAAAAAAGTCGAAAAAAAAAATAGTCGAAAACATATAGAAGTTTCATTTTATAGAAAGATGATTTAATGGTCGTTTTGCGTAACAAATAACGGTTTACGAGATATTTAATTTAAAAAAAAAAAAAAGTTTATATTTTTTGTTTTAATGAAAAAATGAATAACTGGCTTTAATAAATGTTAGATATACATTTTACTTTTCTCTTTTAGTTTTAGTTTGATTAGTTTGATCAGTATACGAACGTATACTTTGTGATTATTAATTCGTAAGATATTAACGCGTGGTACTTTTTAATAGTGTTATTATGGTCGTCTATTGTTTAATTCATTTTTGGTTCTGGTATAGATGGCAAGACGCTCAGTTTGTTTCTTATATTTTTTATAGTCACACGATTTTGATATGTTAAATTCTATATTTGTATATAATCTTAAAACGCGTCATCGTTGTAAGCAATAAAGACGTTTAATGCAGTTTTAATTTGCAGAAATAGTCGCGAGGTTCAAACGCTACCGTGACAGTAAGTTCAAACATTAAATGTAAAGTTTCACAACTTGGCAAAACAGTCCTTAGGTTTAAGGGCGTTCAGTAAGTCGCTGTAGAATTAATTGCTAACTATAGCAACTGGCAAAATTAGTCACTGGGTTTAAGTGTCATTACTAAGTAAGTCTTTTGCTCAATCCATTGCGTCGTGAGTTCATATTCGTTCAATTCGATACATGATACATATGATTTGGTAAAACCATTTAAATAAATTTAACAATGAAATGCTGAAATAAATTAATATGACAATGTCTGACGAATATGTAAAGTTAAAGATTATGAAGTAGTTCTATGCATACTACATTGATTTATTGTTTATAGCCATCTTTATGGCACGACAAAAGATTGTTAGCGTGTTCTTGGTGATAACATTGATAACATTTAAATATGATAACATTAAATACGGGTATAGTTGTTGGAACATTTAAAATACCCAAACTTGGGTTTTAATTAGGGTCTCTTTATTGGACCTCCTATGGATGTATTCATGCTTAATATTCTTTTGTCCTCTTATTTTTCTAAAGACAACGCAGTTTTTGTCGATTCAGATTGTATTTGGCGGTTTTAAGCGTTTAAACATTATTAAACTTTATATTCTGATTCCCGCGTTTTCGGTTTATAGTTTTTGATATAAGCAAAATTATAAAAATAAAAAAAATAAAAAACAAAAAAACTAGAGGTCCTAATAAAAACCATGGGTCCTAATAACTCAATTCTTTCCATTATTAATCTATACTAGGAAGGGTCACATATATTACCCACGTGATGTCGATCATAGGGAATATTCCTTCTGTCCCCACTTTTTCAAGACATCACATTTTTTATCGGTTTACATCAGTATTTACGGCGGTTTAAGCGTTTGGCGTATTAAACTTTATATTCTTGTTCGCGTTTTGATTTATAAACTTTTTGATATAAACAAAATTATAAAAATAAAAAAAATTAAAAAATAAAAAAAAACAAAAAATATAGGAGGGTATATCTAAAAATATAGCCCCCGTATGAATAACTCATGCCTACTAGGAGATAACAAATAATATAGCAATTAATGTAAGTGAGCATTTGCTGAAAAATAACACTTTTTCCGTATCAAATTAATCGTTCATGTTTCTTTTTCAGATGTTACAACTAAATTGTCCACTACTAAATATAAATAAGAAAGTTTGATCGAATTTATCATATTACTCTTATTATAAAAAAATTTAATTAATTAGCTAATTGTAAAACTGTCATTATACAAAAAAGTAAGAAATAGAAAACAATATCAATTATGATTTTCTTAAATTTGTGTTTCTTTTCGAAATACAACTAATTTAGGAGGTTAAGGTGTTGGCCTTGATGCTCCATTGGGCCAAGATGTGCCTTCTGTAGAGAATTGGATTACCAAAAGAATAGGCTGAAAAGCCCATAGTACACAGATAAAAAAAATGTATACAATTCATCATATTTTAACAATCATTATAGGGACCCATCATTATACACGTTACAGTGTTACACACATATTATTGTAACATAATCTTTTTTTTATATCAAATCATATGTATGACGTGTTAAAACTATTATATATATATATATATATATACTATTACACATTTTTGAACGGGGCAATTTGAAGTTTGTTAAAGGGTCCGTTTTTAATTAATTCTTCTCTCTATTGGTCTTTTGTAATGATGTTATGCAATTAAAAACCCAACAGTAACTTAGTGGCACAACTGCCTCTTTCTCATTGGCCAAATTGTGTTGGGTGTTTTCCTGTTCACCCACGTTTTCCCGTAACGACTCCGTAATACAAATTTATCCTGATAAGAATGTAATCAATTTATTTCTGTGGTTGATATTTTTCCATTTAGTAATATATATATATATATAACACACACATCTTTGTATATTTTAGTACATCCAATATGTTCCAGATCCATCCATCCACACTTCCACCACCGCCTTTATATCTGTTGAATCTGTGTATATTTAGTTCATCCGGTGTTCCAGATCCATCCACAATTCCACCAACGCCTTAATGTTTGTTTTTAGGAAGACAGTGGTATTTCCAAACAAAACGAAACTAATGGTGTCCTCATTAACACAAACGAACAAACAAAACCCCCTTTTTTTTATGGGAAGCAGAGTTTGAAGAGTTGGTGGCGGCGGTGCAGGAGGGATTCCGACAGGTTCGCCGTTAATCGTCTCTTATGTCAAGGTTTATTTTTTTTCTTTTTACAAAGATTCAATCTTTTGTGATATAAACATAAGTTTTCAATAGTTTGTTGGGGTTTATCTTTGTGTTGAATTTCATGATTTCATAACAAAGATAATTTTTCTAATTTCAGTGACCTTATCTTCATCTTTTGTGGTGTTTCTTTTTTCATTTTTCAAGTTTAGTTTCAAACTCCATTGAACATGGTGCTATGTTCATTTATACATTAGCCTCCTATCATTTTGGAAAGTCGTCCAAACAATTATGGTATTCGATATGAAGTTGGTTGATCAGATGATGGTTATGTTTGTTCCATGAACACCGATTGTTTGATGAAATGCCCAAATGAACAAAAAAAAAATTCAATTCGGTGCTCATATACATTAACCACTATTTTTTATCCTGCATAAAGATGCTTGCTTGGAGAATGTCATTGTGTCTCTTCTTCATACGACCTGCTTTTTGCAATCAGGTATACAAGATGTTTTTTTCTTATGGTTATGAATTCATAAATTTAGTTTAACTTCTTTCAGTAACCGTTAAATGTTAATATAAATTGATGATTTTGTCCATATGTTGAATTAACTTTAGTACTAATTTTTTTCTTGACATACATATTTTGACTAATGAGTAAAGTAGTGATATGGTACTAATTTACTAGGAACACTCTTAAGTCGTATTGTACTAAATTTTCTTAACATAATTTTCTTAACATACTAATCAAAAATGATATTGTTGATGTACGTTTCGCTGGTATTAAGGAAACTACAACATGAAGTAAAATAGTATTGGCTGGACATGTTTTTTCAATGGAGGGAATTACAACAGATGCCAAAAAAGGTTACTAGGAAATTCTTTGAAATCAATACTTATGAACATTCAATAGCAATAAAATAAGAATTATGAAATGTGACCGCCTTTATTTGAATTACATGATATGGGCAACGTTCCTCCAGTGTACAATTTTTGCAGCCATCATCATAGTTCTTATGATAACTGGACTTTACTTATTCAATCATAGTGTTGCTTCACAGTTGGCTTAGTGGAAACATTTCAATCTCAAGAGCCCTTTCCAAATACAAAAGGAGCCCAAAAGTTTAAGAGCAGAAAGAACTATGGCCAATGGCGAAATGAAGGAACTATTTTGCATGTGCGTTGTGTTCCTGTTGGAGAGTGGATTAGATATGAAATGTAAGTGATTCCTTTCTTTATATTTAAGTTTCTTAAAAATAAACACGGCTTCGCTCTTAACTTCTGTACAAGCAAGTTGCTTTGTCTCTCTTTTACCATAAGGTTTTAAGGTGAAAGATTTAGCAAAACCAACAAGCAACACTCAAATAATGGTAGCAGAGATAGCCTGAGTTTAATCGTCTACTAAATGTTTTGCTAAAGTTTACTTAAAGAACCTCGCTATTGAATCCTAATTTTAGTTGAAAAAAATGCATTGACATGGTAATCTTTTGTTATCCATAATTACACAACTTTTATTATTATTATTATTTTTTATGAGGCTCCATTAAAGATTTCTAAAAACGTGTGTATAAGTCACTGATGTTGGCATCATACCCTCTCTTGAATATGTTGGGTAAAGAATGTTTTAAAAGAAATCATAGTTATGAGTACATAGAGTTAACTAATTTATTGCAATCAACGGTCCATCATTTAGGCCTTTATTTACTCTTTGTGTTTCAAGATTTATTTAGAGTAGTGAAAATTATATGGAGCGAGTTGTATAATGAGAAATTATGCTTTCATGTGCTTTGTAAGATAGTTGGTAATCAATAAGCAACACACCATTTTGTCACTTAAAAAATGCATATAACTACTTATTTTCATAATTCGCTTTTGTATTTAACTTTGTGTTCTTTTTTATGGAGAAACAGGCATTACGTCTAACAGAGTTTTTGTATTTGACTTTGGGTTCTTTTTGATGGAGAAACAGGCATTACGTCTAACAGAGCTTTTGTATTTAACTTTGGGTTCTTTTTTATGGAGAAACACACATTACGTCTAACAGACCACATGTAAGAAGGCCTGCTCTACATTGTGTCACGAGATAAATTCAGGGGTGGAGGTGATCAAATAGGGTGTATGAGGAAGTACTAAAGGTTAGCTCAACAAATTTACAAATAGCAAAAGATGATCCGGACTTTGACCTGCAGTGTAGATGAAGTTCACTTGGTAGAGACATGATACATGTTTGAATTGTGTAGAGCCAGATTGTAAAAACATTTGGTGTTGCATGCCGGTATTTATCATTATGGATTTCCATAAATAAGAAAAAATTTGTTGTTAATGACTTCAATCCGTTTTTCTTTGGTATAATTTTCAAATTAAATTCTTCCAATTGACCATTGATATCTTGCATGCGTAACTTAGAATATGGTGGTTCGGCTTATTAGTCATCAGTTGCAAATGTTGTGGCTGAGCTTAGTAGCCTTTGCAAATGTGTTGATTTGGATTAGTAGTCTTCGCTTGCAAAATCAACACATCTGCATCTCTGACGAACATGCATCAAGGCATTCTTTTTGTCGACGACTAAAATACTTGCTTCCTCCACAAAAAATTAACATAATTCTAATAAACATAAACATGGCCGCCCCGCAGCAACGCGCGGGTTCACTTGCTCGTTGACTATATTATGTGTAGAAAAAAAAAATAAGAAGCGTGGATGCCGGCAAGTTTGACCGCCACGCTTAACGAAGCAGCTCGATATTCAACAATAGAGAGTAATGGCGGTTCAAAAAATTCTTGGATGACAACTCCTCGTATTAAGTTCTCTTTGAATTTGGTCTACCAATTTGGCTGGAGGCATTCGATCATTTACCATCGGTTGGGCACCATTTTTTTTTCTCCTCAACTGATTTGAACATCGGTCCTTTCGATTAGGACACTCGGTTGTCATATCGATCGAATGTCAATTTGCGATATCGAGTGCTAAATTCACTCGATGTTAAAAGCTTCTTTTGGTCAAAAAGTGACCGTTTGGTCATTAAACTAAAAAAAAAAAAAAAAAATTAAACTAATTTTACCACTCTATAAATACCGACTTCACCTCAAACACACTTAACACACAATTTCAAACACAATTCAACCTCAAAATACTTCTCAACACAAGATTTATTATGAACTGCCTCCTCCATTCCACCAAGATATGAAAATGTCGTTAACAAACAATCGTAGAAGATGATGAAATTTCAAAGCTATTATAGATGTTATCCATCCGTTTGAGCGAGGCAAGAGAGAATCGATGATGAGAAACTACAATAGTTAACGACATTACCGAACGAAAACGTGATCGACAAGTTTTGAAAGATCGCCCGCAAAGACGGCGAGATTGGCGACAAGTTGTGGCGGTGTGTTCAAAGATAACGGACAACGTCAACACCTAAATCAATTGGAGCTACCGGGGGCATTCATTAGATTTATGATTTATGTATTCGTATCGTTTTATATTTAATATATTATTGTTTTTATTTAGTATTGTAACATTTTAATTATTAATGAAATTTTAGTTTATGGTAAAAAAAAAAAAAAACGGGTCATCATTTGGGCATTGGTCATGTCGGTTCATTGAAGAGAGAAATGACGCATTGGATGACCCAGGTCGTCCTAGAATCACGATTGGACCAACTTTCTTATCGTAAAAGTGATACGGATCGTAAGAGGCAACTAAAATATGAAATAGTATAAAAATGACTCACGATTTTAACGTGAAAAACCTTAATAGGGTAAAAGTTACGGCAAAAGAATATACATTTTAACGTGAAAAACCTCCTAGTAATAATTACACTTCTTTCTAATTATAAGGATAAATACTTTTATATCTCTTATAATTAAGAAATATTAAGAAATATTACACAAACTCTCTAATAATCACACAATTACTGGAAGAACTTCTTTATGTGTATTTGGAATGAGATGAGATGTCAAATGAGCCAAGTGCCCTTAACTTTTATAGGCACATTTTGGAGCCAAATGACCAAGAGCCAAATTCTATCATTTCATTCAAGAGGAAAATGCCCTTTTCCAAAAAGGCAAATGCCCTTTCACATCTAACAATCTCTCACTTGAAGATTTAATTGAAACTTAATCAATCTTCACACGCTATCAAACCTTGGCATTTTGGTTGCTTACGTTTTTGCTAGGCCGCATGAGGAGCAGCACCATATAAACTTGTCACAGCTGATTGTTTTCGTAAGATAATTTGCCATGTTTTCATCAGTATAAATTTTCTTCATATTAACGGTTCCTCTTTCCACTTTCTCACAAGCGACGTGATACTGAAATTGTATATGCTTTGTCTTTGAATCTAATGCCGAATTCCTTGCTAGATACAAGGCGCTCTGATTGTCACAAAATAGAGTAATTTTCTCTTAGTCGTGCCGAGCTCTTCCATCAACATCTTCACCTATATCGCTTTGCTAGCTTCAAGATGTGATGACATATTACGCTTGCTGTTGACATGCCAACAACTGACTGCAGTCTTGAAGCCCAAATTGTTTCGCCAGAAAGCGTAAACACATACTTATTGGTTGATTTGCTTCCATCAAGATCACCTGCATAATTAGAATCAACATATCCTTTGAAAGTAAAACCCGATTCCCCCAAACATAACGCAACATCTAAGGTTCCTTAAATGTATCTAAGGATCCTCTTCACAGCTTCCTAATGCTCTTTACAAGGTTCTGCCATGTACCGACTCACTACTCCCACTGCATGTGCCATGTCTGGTCTTGTAAAATCATCGTGAACATTAAACTTCCCACTGTTGGTGCATATGGTACTCGAGACATCTCCATCCTCTCTTCTTTACTGCTATGACTCATCTTAGAAGTTAAGAACGGGGTTGATATTGGCTTATAATTTTGCATAATAAAGTCCTACAAGATTTTCTTCAAATAATTTTTCTGTGACAGCCAAAAAATTTTACTAGCTCTATTTTGGTGAATTTACTTCCCTTGAATCTTCTTTGCGTGTCTAAGGTCTTTCATCTCGAATTCCATAGCCAGTTGACCCTTCAATTTACTTGTAACACCCCCAAATTATCGCAGCAGAAAGATAACCGGGGGTGTGACTTCATGGGAAAAGATCACACAATAATAGAGAACGAACTAAAGGAATCATTCGTAAAAGATACTTTTGATTACAATAAAATAAGTTTAAAATATTGATAAGTCTTAACAATTACATGGGCCCAAATGAAAATAGTTCAAAACATATGATATAAGGGGCCGTTTGGTTTGATGATAGGAATCACAATTAGTTTGAGTTTGATAGTAGTGGTAGCCCCCAACAATGATAGATTCATACCATGCTCCTTTGCCTCCTTTGATGCATAGCCAATATATGGATTTCACCATACCATTTACCATGAAACAAATAGCATATATGATTCCCATACTCATTCCTTCATTCCCATAGGCTCAAACCAAACGCACCCTAATTGTGTGAAAACACTTTTTGAATGTGTGATGATGCGTGAGACTTTATGCCATTCTGAAAAGCTAAGCACCTGAGAGGACATGCTTAAAAAGTCACCATTAGGCTAGTAAGTTCATAAGTTTAAGTAATTCATAAGTGTGGGCCACAAGGTTTCAAGCATACTACCATTATAACACATATAACGTCATACAAAAAGGTATTACGATTGCCCAAAGTCCACGACACTGAAGCTACGATAGTTAAAGTATGCAAATCTATGCACATAGTATTAAAGCCCGGTAAGTGTTTAACCCTCGATACTTAGATTCTGCCATGGTATACGTTCGTTTGCCTATCCGGTCAATCCGAACGGGAGAGCCACCCCAATAGATCTATTTATAACACCCGCGCTTTCATAAGAACTAACGGTTCATGATAGCGGGCATAGTGTGTTATCGTTACTTAGGCTAATCCGTAACAGTTAAAAGAAAAGTACTTGTGTCCAAAGAAAAATCCAGGAAATGTTCTCACCCCAAGTTTGTAAAACGAGTAAGTAAATGAGTAGAAAGGTGGGCCTATAAACTCACCTAAAGTTTGACAGTGGTTCGGGAATGACCAAGTCAAGAAATAAGGCACAACGGCTCCGAAACGCGACCTAAATAAGTACGAGTTTGTCTTAGTATGATGCTAAATGAAATGAAATGATGCAATGCGTTTTCAAGAGTTTGTATCACCATTACACCTTTGTGTTTTAGTTTTATAAGTAAAAAAAATACACTTTACGTCAAAGTTATGTAAAATTAAGTCTCGACACTTTGTCAAATACTCATGCGTTAACCAAACTTTAATAGTCATGTTATAGAAATAATCTCGTCTGTTTTATTCATTTATAATTTATAAAAAGTTATAAAAGTATTACGTATTTTTGTCGGGTTTAAAATAGTATTCATTTTATTATTTATAGAAAACTAGGTTTCGTCTTTATATCGTGTTTAAAAATAATAACAATTTTATTGTTTATAAAAGTCTATAGTTTCATCTTTATATCATTATTTCTAGAAAATAAGCATACGCAGTATATATTTGTTGTAAAGTTTTAACGAAAATTGGGTATGTCGTGTTCTTTTATTCTCATTTTACAAGTCTCGGACTTTTCCAGAAAATAACTAAATATATATTAACCAATGTCTTTTACCAAATTTCACTCAATCTTGTTTCTAACGGTTCAAAAGCTATCTCAAAGCTTATAAAAAAATACATTTGCTAATAGTGCAGTTTTTTTTAAAGTATATAGTTTTCGTCAAAACCTAAAATTGTCGTATCTTTTTCGTTATAGGTCCTTTTAGAGTGGTTCAAGCGGCCACGTGTAGCTTATAGTGTCTAGTTTTTATTTTTATATTCTATTGTTGAAAAACTTAAGTCCATTTTGGTGTATTTTCTGTTTTAGGACAGCAAGGTCATAATGTATATATTTCGACATTTTAACCACGTTTTCAACCGCAAATCACAACTTCAAGCTAAACCTAGTCCATTCCACCGATTGTTATCATTTTCTCAATCAACAACAACTCCAAACTACCTAGTCCCTTCCAACGATTTGAAAAAATAACATAAACATATCAACAAACGAAAATAAACCGCAAACTAACCGTAAGTGAACTTTGTACATATGTTTAAACATAAAGACAAACACAAAGATGGTGATACAAATCTTGTCAATGTTTTAGCATGTATGCCGTGTACATATATAAATGTACATAGTTTGTTCTTAATTTTTTATTATAGATCTTAACATATAAGTTGTACTTTTGTTAAACATATTTTATGAACATCAAGAAAGTAGAAGCAATTTCAAGAAAATATGACATACAAATTTTGGTGAAAAGTGTAGATTTAGTGTGCAAGAACAACCCAAGGTAAGTGTTGTGACCCAAGAAAGTTAACCCAAATGAACTAATCAAGCTTTCTTAAACCCAAAATCTTCAAGATTCAAGCAAAAACTATGAATTTAGGGGTGTTTGTGTTTTGTACGATCCAAAGGGGAAGGAGAGGAGCAAAGTAAGCTAGATTTTTAGTTGGTGATTTTGTGAAGTGCGATTGGATGATTTTGTTGGCTTTTAACCTAGGCTAAGTAATACAAACAAGAATGTTGACATATGAATAAGACCAAATACATGATCTCGTTATACTTAGGTAGTTACACAAGACAACAAATCACCCATTTGGGTGCTCATGGGTGTGTTCGGTCGAAAGTGGACCAAGGGGAGTTTTAAATATCAAATTTTGTGTATTTGAGTGTGTTTTCTGATGTTTAATGCAAAGGTGATGGGTTGGCTGGGCATTTTCGTAAAGAAAATTGAAAATGTAAGCGTTTTTATGCAAAAATTATAAAAATAAATTTATAAGTATTGGAATATACTAATTTAATGCAAACCATAGTTAGTTTAGTGGGTACGCGTTCGGGCTCATTTTTCAAAGTAAGCGGGATAACTTTTTGGTTTTGAGTTAAATAAGCTTATAAATGTTCAAAAAGAGATAATTTGAGTTTATGGTTAAATAATAACATGTAACTTTGCCGGTTGTTATATTACTGATACATTCTTCGTTGGGGCCTGCTACCAACATGTCGTCAGCATATAACTGCACAATGATTGAATCATTATTTCCAAACTTCTTGAAATATGCACAGGGGTCTGCATGTTGTCTGCTATATTCAAGGATCCTGATGAAAGAATCAAATATCTTGTACCAACACCTTGGCACCTGCTATAAACCGTACATAGATTTGGTTAACCTGCAAACCATGTTTTTTTTTTCCTTTTTTTTAAAACCTTCTGGTTGGAGCATGTAAAATTCCTCTTCAAGATTTCTATGAAGACATGCAATTTTCACATCTAGCTACTCTAGATGTAAATCATATGTAGCACACAATGCCAGAACCACTCGAATTGTCGTCATTCGAACCACAAGGAAAAATATTTCGTTGAAGTCGGTTCCTTCTTTCTGAGCATATCCTTTAACCACAAATCTTGCACGATACCGCTCTACTTGATATTCATCGTTTCTCTTAATTTTATACACCCATTTGTTTCCAATAAGTTTTCTACCTCATGGTAGTTGCATCAGCTCCCATGTGTTATCTTTATGAAGGGCTTCAATTTCTTCTTGCATTGCTGTCATCTATAGCGATGTATCTAGGTTATTTAGTGCCTCTTGCGTAGTTGACGACTTTCGTTCCTCTGTAAGAAGACATTATGCAACATTGCTTTCCATAACATAATTTGAGTGCCATACTTGACGTTTTCTTTCACGATTAAGAGTACGGGTCGCTGGAGCTTGGGACTCATTTGTCTTATTTACCTCATGCTGAAGTGCAGCTTCAGAAGAATCCTTCTGTTGAAATTGCTTTTCCATCTGTATTGAAGTAGTTTCTTTTGTTGTGCTATCATCTTCTCTATTATCTTGAATTTTGTCTTCTATAAAGACAACATCTCTGCAGGAAGTGAGGTCCCACAAGCGATACCCTTTTACTCCGTTAACACACCCCAAGAAAAAACATTATCTGGATTTCGGATCCAGTTTTGTAGTTTCTTGGGTATTATACATCACATACACATGGCTACTAAATATATGAAGGTCTGAATAATTGACTGGCTTTCCCGTCCACATCTCCATCGGGATCTTCAACTCAATTGCATTTAAAGGCGACCGCTTTATCACATAACATGCGATATTGGATGTACGCGAGAATGATTTTTCCACACATGCGGTTGCCAACATTGCTCTTGCTTTTTCAAATAAGGTTCTATTCATCCGCTCTGCTAATCCGTTCTGTTGAAAAGTGTACGCTGTAGTGAACTGCCTTTTAATTCTTTCTTGCTTGCAAAAATTAACAAATCCCATCACCAGTGTATTCGCCTGCATTATTTGTTCTCAAACACTTGATCTTTTTTTCAGAACTAAGTTCAACCCATGCTTTGTAAACTTTGAAAACTGCAAACACATCAAACTTCTTCTTGATTGTGTACACGAAACATCTCTGGAATAGTCATTATTGAAAGATACAAAATACTTTGCTCCGCCCAGGATAGAACAAGCGCTTGCGGACATCGAGTGAACCAATTTTAGAATAGAGACATTCTAGAATTTGATGTATTAAATTTTAGGCAATGCTGCTTGCCGATAACATAATGCTCACAGAAAGGTAAAGAAACCTTTGTAAAGCCATGAAGTAGCTTTCTTTCAACAAGAAACTTTATTCCTTGTTCAGACATATGTATAAGCTTCCGATGCTATGTTACTGTAACTTTATGGTTCGGACTATGTGAAGCAACATATGATTTTGCCTCATCCATTATCTCTCCTTTCAGTTGGTATAAGTTTCCAGCCACCTTTTCTCCTTTCATAAGTACAAGCGCACCTTTTATGATTTTTATGATCTTGTTTTGTATTTCCACCTTACAACCGAGATCATCCAATTATCCTAAATACAATATATTTTTCCTTAAGCCCTCCATGTGTCGCACCTCACGACTAGTACGAATGTACGATCATGCATCTTCACCATGATACTTTCAATTCCAATGATTTTTAGTTCATGATCATTGCAACTGTACACAGATCCGCCTTTAGAGATTGATTTATATTGATGAAACCATTCTCTTCTAGCAGTCATATGAAAAGTAGCTCCAGTACATCTGCAAATCTCTTTCTGCCTTCATTTGCAGTCGTTGCTTCACAACACAGTGCATTACCATATTATGAAATGCTAGCGACATTTCCTTAGAGGTATTTAAACCCCAACAATCTTTTCTCAAGTTACCCGGCTTACCACATTTGTAGCATTTGTAACACTTCTTCTTCTGTGTTTTAAATCAATCTTACAAATATTGAGATTTTCTTAAGTTGTGGTTAACATGACTGTTAATACAAATATCGTCATTAAACGTTATTTATATTTTTGATATTTACCTAAGTTTTGTTAACGACAAAAGTAAATTTAATTTTTATAAAGCTTAAAGCTTGTCAAGTTTAATAGATATTAAAACAAGCTTTTTCAAATAATATCTTCATCACTTGAAGCATTTTACGTTGTGATTAATCATATCTTGATATGACTCTAAACCATAATGCATGATAGTAGTTTTTAGAATGTTTTGGTTTCTTAAAAACTAAACATTACATACGTATTTACATATTTCTAAAAATAGAAAAATAAACACATGACATCATGTGATGCATCATTGAAATCATTGGAAGATTTCACAAGATTCTTTAATAGATTTAGGTTCTACATATCTTACACAATCTTGCATAGATATGGTTAACTTTGGCAAGATTTTGAGATCTTCTGTCGGACTTCTCGTGGCACCATAATTTAACAGGCGGAACCCTTTTAAGGGTTCCGTGGTCCGTCATTAACTTTCTTGAGTGTTTTGGCTATAAATAGCAAAGCCAAACCAAGTAGTTTTTCATCCCTTTCTATCATACTCTCATACATTCCTTCTCTAACCTTTCTAACTCGGTTTCATATCATATTAGTGATCTCTTTTGTAGCAAATAAGATCAAGTCACATTCAAGCTTTAACGAGGAGTTGGAAGTCTTGTTTGTTTGGTGTTGTATGATCTTGTGTTGATTTATACTTCATTGTTGTACCAAACTATCATAATCTTGTGAGTGTGAGTGGTTAGTATTTTAGTCCTTAAAATACATTGTGTGTGGGAGTGGTTGTACCCTTGGAAAGAACTCGACATTTAGCTTAGTGTCAGAAATAGTGTGTAAGGGAAGTGTAAAGGTTTCTCCGCCAGTGGACAGAACCACTATAAACAACTTGTTGGGGTTTGATTGTTTCTTTCCTTATTTACTCTTTGTATATTGTTTACATATTTCACTAACATATCTAAGATCAACATCAATTGATCTTTCAATAAGTTTCAAAACAAAGTTTTTGGGAATCTTTGATTGTTACACATCAAGGAATTTTTGATTGTTACACATCAAGGAATTTTTGATTGTTTCAAAACAAAGTTTTTGGGAATCTTTGATTGTTACACATCAAGGAATTTTTGATTGTCTTACAAATATTTGGGAATCTTTGATTGTTACACATCAAGGAATTTCACAAGTCAAGGATAACAAAATTGATCTTCTTGTTCAACAATATGAACAATTTGTTATCCCTGAAGATGAAACCATTGATTGTGGCTTTGCTCGCTTTAATACTATTATTACATCATTTAAAGCACTTGATGAATCTTTTCGTAGTAAGAACTTTGTCGAAATTTCTTAGAGCACTCCATCCGAAGTGGAGAGCTAAAGTGACGACCATTGAAGAATCAAATGATCTCTCAAAATATCACTAGGCAGAGCTAATCGAAATCTCAAAGTATACGAAATGGTGATGGAGAAAGATTCGAAATCATCAAAGGAAAAAGAGAAAATCAAATCCGTTGCTCTAAAAGCAAGAACGGAATCAAGTGATGATGACGAATCTTGCTCCGGTAGTGAAGATGAAGAGTATGCCATGGCCGTTAGAGATTTCAAAAAGTTCTTTAGAAGAAGAGGAAAGTTTGTAAGACAACCTCGAGAAAAAAAGAAACCATTCCGAAAAGATCGGGATGACAAAAAGGGTAAAGGTGAAAGAAAGTGCTTTAGATGTGGTGATTCAAGTCATCTAATAGGAGATTGTCCCAAGCCACCTAAAAGCAAAACTCAACGAGCTTTTGTAAGTGGTACTTGGAGTGATAGTGAAGATGATGAAGAATCAAGCAAGGAGGAAATCGCTCTAATGGCACATGAGTCAAATGAGGTACATTCCGACTCATCTTATTCTTCTATTGATGATGACACTTTTCAAAAACAATACAATCAATTGTGTGAGCTAAGTCAAAAAATCATAACTAAAAATAAATTTTTAAAGACTAAAAAGGAATTTTTAGAAAATGAAGTCTATGAGTTAAAAGAAAAGGCAAAACGATTATAAAAGGGAAAAGAAAATGACGATGATTGCAAATCATGTCAAGAGCTTAATCTTGAAATAGAAAAACTAAAGCTCACACAAGATGTTCTAATCGAACATAATTCTAATTTTAAAAGGTTTAACAAAAACATCGCTTGTCTTAGATGAAATAGTTAGAATTCAAAAACACCGTGAAACATGAATGGGATAGGATTTAATGAGGTATTAATTCCAAAGAGTCAAAACAAAAGCAGTAGAAAAAGACAAACAAATCGCCAAAGCTACTGCAAAGGCAACCTGAATGTTGTGATACTGACCGTAGCGAATTTGTCAAAGTAACAAAGAAAACCAAGGATAGTGTTAAACTAAAACTCTTTTACATCGGGAGTAGGACTTGCTAAAATGAATTTAGATCAAAACTACTCAACAACGACATAAAACACCTTTTGCCAAACGCCCCTTTCCTAAGAGCAACCACAACATACAACCTAACTATCAACATAACGGTTGGAATCAAAACTTCCCTAGACCATATCAAACTCCAGATTGCATGTCATGGAACCCTAACCCATCGTTTCCATACATGAATCAAATAAATGGTATGTTTAACCCAAACGGACCCATGAGATATCGGGGACCAAACGCTTGAGTTATTTGCTTTAGGTATGCTTGAAAGTTGGATTGGAACCCGATGAGTGGATAAAAGATAGTGGATGCTCACGACACATGACGGGCAACAATAGTCTCTTCTCATCATACCAAGAGTATGACCGGAGGTAATGTCACTTTGGTAGCAATCTCAAAAGCAAAATCATTGGCAAAGGTACGATCGCTCATAACTCCCTAACTATTGAAAATGTTGCTCATGTCGATAGGTTAGATTTAATCTACTTAGTATTAGCCAATTATGTGATAAAAAGTATAAAGTACTATTTGAAGAAAATGGTAGTAAAATACTAAAAGATGGTATCACCATAGCTAAAGGAGTTAGGAAAATAACATATATGTTATGAAAATAGATAAAACATCTAATGACAAACTTTGTCTAACAACATTAGATGATAGCTCAACTCTTTGGCATAGACGCTCAGTCACGCTAATATGAGACTTATACTGGAACCTATCTTCAAAAGAGCTAGTTAGGAATTTACCAAAACTTAAATATGACCAACATTTTGCGGCGCTTGCAAAATTGGTAAACAAACCCATAGTAGTCATAAGTCTAAAAATATGGTGTCCACATCTAAGTGTCTAGAACTTTGCATATGGATTTTTTGGTCCATCCGCTATAAGAAGCTATGGAGGCAACTTATACACTTTGGTCATAGTAGATGATTACTCAAGGTTTACTTGGACGTTGTTTTGAAAACAAAAATGAAGCTTTTGATAAATTTGAAATTCTTAGCAAGAAAATTCAAAATCAACTAGGTGTTAAAATTGTGTCGATCCGAACGGATCATGGTCGTGAATTTGACAATGAAACACAATTTGGAAACTTTTGTGATATAAATGGTATAACACATAACTTTTCGGCTCTTCGAACACCGCAATCAAATGGAGTCGTAGAACGTAAAAATAGAACAATTCAAGAAATGAGTAGAACAATGCTTAGTGAACAAAACATTCCTCAAAAGTTTTGGTGTAACGTCGTTGATACTTCTACATATGTTTTAAATAGAGTCTTAATACGTCCTTTCTTAAACAAAACACCATATGAGCTTTATAAAGGTAAAAAGCCAACTTTAGGATATTTTAGAGTTTTCGGATGTAAATGTTTCATTCTTAATACTAAAGATTATCTCACCAAGTTTGACCCAAAGTCTTATGAAGGTGTATTTCTTGGTTATTCTTAAACTAGTAAAGCTTACATTGTCTTAAACAAAGAAACAATGAGAGTCGAGGAATCGTTGAACATAACATTCAACGAAAGTCCACCTCCCTCTAAGACATCACCTTTGGTAGATGATGACTTAGTTGAAATTCAACTTGTAGAAAGTCAAGAAATAATTGAAAATGACAAGGAAGATGAACCATTAAATAATGAGATTATAAACATCAAAGAATCCAAAAGTCATCCTTTAGAAAAGGTCATAGGACAACTAAATCAAAGAACCTTAAGATCACAAGCCCAAAATCAAAGTAATCATTTTTTTTGTTTTTACCATCGAACCGAAAAACATAAATGAAGCAATAAAAGATGAATCTTGGGTAATTACTATGCAAGAAGAGTTAAACCAATTCGTTAGAAATGATGTTTGGAAATTAGTTCTAAAACCTAAAGATCAAACTATAATTAGAACGAAATTGGTTTTTCGAAATAAAATGGATGAAAATGGTGTTGTGTCTAGAAACAAAGCTAGACTTGTCGCACAAGGTTATAATCAACAAGAGGGAATTGATTATGATGAAACCTATGCACCGGTAGCTAGGCTCGAGTCTATTAGAATCTTACTTGCATATGCATGTGCTTATGACTTTGAATTATTTCAAATGGATGTTAAGAGTGCGTTTCTTAATGGGTTTATTAACGAAGAAGTATATGTTGCTCAACCTCCCGGTTTTACTGACTTTGAGAAACCACGTCATGTCTTCAAACTCAAGAAAGCATTATACGGTCTTAAGCAAGCACCAAAAGCTTGGTACATAAACTTAAGACTTTTCTTGTTGAAAACAAATACACCATGGGATTAGTAGATAATACTATTTTTACCAAGAAAAAGGAGTCACACATTATCATTGTTCAAATATATGTTGATGACATCATATTCGGATCAACTTGTCAAGAGCTATGTGATGATTTCTCTAAAATCATGCACGATGAGTTTGAGATGAGTATGATGGGCGAATTAAAATTCTTTCTAGGACTCCAAATTAAACAACTAGAAGATGGCATATTCTTTAACCAATCTAAATATATAAAAGATATGCTTAAGAAATTTGGTCTTGAAGATTCAAAACCAACTAAGACACCCATATCTTCGGACACTAAACTCACCAAGGATGAGGAAGGCGAATCGGTAGATAACAATAAATATAGAGGAATGATCGGTAGCTTACTCTATCTCACGGCTAGTAGACCCGACATTATGTTTAGTGTTTGTCTATGTGCTCTCTTTCAAGAAAATCCAAAGGTATCACACTTATAAGCCTTGAAAAGGATATTTAGATACATTAAGAGAACGACATGTTTAGGATTATGGTATCCCAAAGGAACGGGTGTAGAAACTATAGTATATGTCGATTCGGATCATGCCGGTGACTATGTCGATAGAAAAAGTACAAGTGGTATTTGCACTTTTGTCGGACATTGTCTCACCTCATGGTTTGCAAAGCAAGCGGCTTTAGCTATCTCAACTCTCGGGCCGAGCGTCTCGGTAGGAAAAGCATGTCAACAATCTCTTTGGATGAAGAAAGCTCTCGTGGACTACGGAATTCATCTCAACGATATCGTTATATTTTGTGACAACAAAGGAGCTATTGATCTCAGCAAAAATCCCATGTCGTACAAAGCATATTGAAATCCGTCATCACTTGCTTCGCGACAATGTTCAAAAAGGAAACATCTCAATTGAGAAAGTATCCTTCGAAGACAACATTGCCGACATTCTAACCAAGCCTCTCAAACGAGAACCATTTAATCTTCTTAGACTTGGTTTGGGGTTAATGGAACCAAACATGTAGGTAAAACATAGCCTAAACCTTAGAACAAACAAATAAAAAAATTTGTTTTGAACACACTCTCTGTACCCACGGCACAAGCGACAACAAAGACGGAACCAAAAATTTGGTGCCGTCGGTCGTCCGGTGACTACGATTGCAAAAGTGCTACCTAAAAACACCTTCTTCCTCACAACCCACTTCACCAAAGCGTGCAAACATTAGACCTAACTCATTGTTGAAAATTTCTCACCCACTAATCACTGAAGTTAACATCATTGTAAGTATCCTAACTACATTTTATATCTTAATTCTGAGTCTAGGATTCTAGTTCGTGCACAAAATCATTACATGGGGTTTGTGTATATTCTTGTACAAAACATGGATTCAATTAGCAAATTGCATAACTAGTCATTGAAATTAGGTACTATATTATCAAATTGCATAAACAAATCATGTTTCCCACTAATCAAAAGATAATAACAATAAGGTTTTATTCAAATAACCAAACACCCATGTCAAAAATTTTGAAAAGCTTCTCACTTGTAGGAAAACAATTTTTCATTGTTAATACAAATAGAAACGTTAATTTTCATCACTTGCATGCTCTTGAATACTAAAGGTATTGCATAACTAATATGCATTCCGGGTATATTCAAATGAAGCCACATTGAATTAGGAGCGTTTGGGTTATCTCATGCCGTTTGCCAACGCCCCACTAAAGACTATTTTATGCATAAAATGAGTCGAGATAACCGAACTCAAATCGTTTTCATATAGGCACACACTAGAATCAAAACGTTAAGTTTATTCTCATTTTTAACATGTAAATTCTTGCTCATAGGAATAACCATGGTAGCCGCAAGATTCTATGATCACAAGGATACCCTTCACTACATTCCCAAACATCACAAAACCAAGGGACTTTCCAAGGAACAAGTCGAAATCTTTAAGAGTCTAGAAACGAGGTACTTCCATGAGGGTAGAACCATTCACTCCTCTTTTGTCGACAATACCAATCTCCGTCAAGAACTAGCCGCCATTCAATTCGATTGTCTCCTTGACATCGATGAGCCTATTTGTCCTAGGTTTGTGTTAGAATTCTATGCTAGTGTCACCGGTTTCATTGATGAAGAAGACGAGTTTAGCCTTAGGTTTAAGATCAATCAAAATGACTACACCATCTCCTTAACTCAATTTTCTCAAGCGCTAGGTATTCCCAACTGAGGGACATGTGTCTACTCGGATAAGTGGTCACTCACCATCCTTGATGCAATCAATGACCGCTCTTCCCTACCAAACTCCTTTAGCGGATAAGGATGTCATCCGTGGCGTCTATTACCCAATTGATACAACCCGAGTCACCCGAAAGGAAGGAGGTGAACCGAGATCCATATGGAATGGAGCTCGATGAACTTAAGCCGAATTTAAGAAATGAGATGAACTACTTAGAGCCAACGTCATTAGCACCATAGGGAATAAGGATCATATCAACGCTTGCCTTTGTCACATGCTCTACAACTTGTCCACCCGTCAACCATTCAATCGATCCTACTACATTGCTAGGAGAATGATTGATATTCCAACTCAAGGTTCGGTTGCTCTTCCTTACGGGATGCTTCTCACCCGTCTCTATAGAGCCTTTGCACCAATTCCACCAAGCCCAAAAAGGGTTGAAGCTTGACTATGAGCTCATCCCTCACATCTTTGTGCCCTTGAGTGATGAGTGAGTGGCTAAGACAAAAGGCAAAAGAGCAAAACCTCCAACTCCATCATCATCATCATCAAATAGCTCAGGGATGGTCTTCCAATTCTCGCCTTCCACCTCATGAGTATTATCGTCTCTTCCGAGATTGAGAATGAATCAGCGGAGTTCAAGTAAACCAAAGGGATGTTCAAGTGCCTTGGTAGGATGATGAACAAGATTTACAAGTTGGACAAGTGAGGTCCTTTTAAGGAGTGTTTGGAACAATACATTATCTTTAATGTTTGATACAATTTGGTTGTTTTAATTTGTAGGATGATATTATAACTCAAAACAATGATGCATGCTAACAATCTCATGCAGGGGGATAGCACAAGTGTGTTATCAAATTTTACCCATTTTCACTTTAATGCGAAAATCGCTAGCCCTTGGTCAAAGTCTATGCTCCATTATGTTTGTGTATGTGTTATTTGCTTTTCCTAACTAGAAATAATTAATGTCACATATTTTGAGCAAAATTTCGGGTTTGAGAAAGTCCCAGCCATTAAAAGCACTACGTGAGTTTTACGGTGTCCACGGATCGACGGCACCGATTTTTGGTACCGTCTGTTGTAAAATTGGTACCGCCGTGCACATGCAGTGCCATTTTTTGGTTCCGCCTGTAAAATTTTGGTGCCGTGGATCCTACAGTAATTTTCTGAATTTCGCTTATTTCGACATTCCAAATTACCATACATTGCTTGCAAGTTAATCTTAACTAGTTATTACCCATTTTAGAACTAGTATAACATACTTAGGCATGTAGGAAATCCATTTCCCACCAAAATTCAAACATTTGAAAAATCCACCCAAAGAGCCATTTTGCATAAAGGAAGGAACAAAAAATTTGGTTCTTTGCAATCCGTGGGTAATCTGATTGTTAGGATCTCACAATCATTAGAACACATTTATTGCAGATCTTTGCCTCTCCATCCTTCTTGTATGGATTGACTTGGGTGATATGACTAGCATTAAACCCACTTAAAAATCATTAGAAACCTCATCTATTCTATGGATTAACATCAAATCAAACACACTTCTCCATAATTCACCATTCCTATAAAGTAAGAGGTTTTACCATGATCATCTTCACACCTTCTCAATTCTTACCATTTACTAGCAAAAGCTCAAGTCAAAAATGACAAAAACTTCACCATCAACCAAGCCTTGCAAGAAAACCGCTAGGATTAGCGTAAGACCTTGTTGCTTTGTCAACTTTGAGCTCTTCCTCCGAGTCATCTCCACTAACCATCTCATCTCCTATAAGGGATGACACAAACCTCACTTTAGCTACTCCTGCACCACCTCCACAATCACCCATTACCATCACTACTCCACCACCAACAAAGACCCCAAGCTCACCACCACCGAATCCCCTTCAAACATCAAAAACTCCATCACCTCCGAAATCTCCAACACTCATCCCATTGGAGTTATTTTCTACTTCACCTACTTCTCCAAATCCCTTCTTAGAGGACTTGGAAGATTTACCTCCTAGGCCCAATCATCCACCACCACTACCATCATTTGGTACTATTGAGCGGATTGTTCAAGAGTCTCCAAGACCATCATTTAACCCAAATGCCCCGTTAGGGCCAAGATCTCTTCTCTTCCACCCTATCCATAAGGACATTCATGGTCCTTTGTATGGGGATCAACCACTCCCTACACCAATGTCTCCTCACATAGAGGACATTGAGGAGTCCATGTGGGAAGATCATCCCACAAGAGAGGAGATTCAAGCCGAACTCCAACATCTCCACCAATTTTCAAACATGGTGGACTCTCATCTAAGTGATGCTATGCAAATGCAAAGTGCTTTGCTAGCCTCCATCATCACCAGACCAAACAGCAACACCAACACCAACACCAACACCAACACCAACACCAACACTAACACCAACACCAACACCTCAACCATTCCACCACCACAAAATCATCAACCATACTACCCTCCTAGGCATGGTTGCTCAAATTGTGAGCAATCCGCCCAAACAAGCGAACGGACCCGGGTGATGGTCCATGAGTTCCAAGAGGAAATGAGGTTCATCCTCAATCACATCCTCGAGCGTCTAAATGCTCTTGCTCATCCACCACCTCAATAGGAGGGTCATCGATTATCTCCTTTAAGCATTTTTTATTTTCTAGGATTTTTCTTGTATTTCTTTACTTTTCTAGGATAATTTTCTTTTCATTGTATTAAACACTTCATTGTGTTCTCCTTTCATGATTCTTAAATCATGATAAATTTTAACGAATGAATGGTGTTTTCTATATTATTGTTGCTTATTACATAGTGTTTGGAAATGCTTGTGATAATGATTATTACTAACAATTCTTTTTGTAGCTTTTTCATAATCCATTTATCTTCCATTGGCACCCAATTTAGGGGAGCATTAGTCGAGGGAGATAATGGCTACGAACTCATTACACATTCCTTTCGCATCTTCTTTTGTTGAGACAAAAAGGGGACGAATATATAGAACTTGGTTATATTTGACTTTCTAAAAAAGTCAAAATGCATACATTGACTTTCTGAAAAAGTCAACATAATACTTCATTGGTACTATTTGACTTTCTGAAAAAGTCAACATCATGCTTCAACTAGTGAAGACTTTGACTTTACGAAAAAGTCAAACATCATATACTTGCATTATCATTTCACCTTCATGTTCTAAAACTAATATTTTATAACTCTTGTACAATCTTTTCCGTGTAGGATCGTTATATTTATTGTGTTGATGATTCGGGTGGTCTTGGATGATCAAAATACATGTTTACCATAGTTAGAGAGAAAGTAGAGAGAGAGGGTGTTCTTGCTAGAGGTTTACACAAAGTAAGGAAGATTAGATTGATATGATTGAGCACCACCCTTCCATGGATGGAAGGGGTATTTATAATTACAAACATAACGACCTCCTATCGGCTGTGGATCGGTGATACGGTGGGTAAAGACCCGTCCTTCCTCCACGGTGTTGCACTATGCTAAACTAGACTAAAAACTAACCAATAAAACAACTAAATAACGTAACTAACGACAAGTCTACGAGCTAACTTATGCTAGATAATATTTGGGGTGACCGACACTTCACTATGGAATTTTCTAATTCCTAACAATCTCCCCAAGGAGGTCACCCATATTTTACATTTGAATCCTAGCATTCTATTTTATCTTTGTTCTTGAGCTCGTGAGACTTGAATTCTTCATTTCATACAATCTTTGTGCTTTAGCGGTGATTCTTCAAAGTCCGATAGATTTGTACTTTTAGTGGAGGCCTTTAAGCGATCCACATCTTTGATGATCTTGAGCTTTCATTGAGATCATCGACCACGATAAATCTCGGATCACCCTTTATTGTGTTGCCATCATGTGAAGTTGTGACTTTTGGACCGACATGCTCACACTTTTGAATCATGACATCTTTCCATCGAGTAGCGGAAGCCTTCGGTTCATGATATTTGCGGCGAAGCGAAGCATAGTATAAAAATATCGAGCCGGGTTATGTAGATATGCACCACCATGATTTCTTCAAATTAAGTGTGGATCTTTGTGAGCATGCGGCTTTGGATTGACTCCTCAATTACGATCATTTGCAACCGTCCAAATGTACCGCAAACAACAATTAGCAATAAAACTCACGAAAGTGTCTTTGATCACTTCGTTGAATTGAGTACACGGCCCACGGTTCCCGTTGATCGGTACAAGTCTTGCTGTGATCGGTAGGATTCCTAAGAATCTCCTTGACATGGTTTCGCAATTGTTCTAGCAATGTTCTCAAACCGAACGTCTCAAAGAAGACAACACGGAGTGAGTGAACCGGTAAATTGAGATTCAGCGATTGATGAAAATGATTTGAAAAACAATCGCGTATTGCTTGAAGAAAGAGTTTTGCAATCGACGAAGGTTTTATGAGAAAGATCAATTTTCAATCAAAATACTTTTGTATTAGAGAATGAGTACACATTCGACGTGCTAGCGAAAAGAAGAGATTCGCACATCGAGCGGTTTTCTAAAAGTATTTTTTCAATCGGAGATACTTTTGAATTTGAAAACATGAATACACATTCGACGTGCTAGAGAAAGAAGGTTTGCACATCGAGCGGTTTTCCAAAAGTATTCGTCAATTCCATTCTGGACCAAGGTTGATTCAAGATTGAATCGCCCCATCGTTTCTATCCGGTTGTCACAAGTTTGATCTTTTGAGAAGATCTCACATGTCACCCACCAAGAGCTTGTTTGATGTTGGCTCTAGAAGGATTTCCATCTTCATTGTGAATACTTTACATATCACTCGGATGTTACGCAATACCACAAGGATAATCGTGGGACTCTTAATATATACTTACTTTCCACATTGTGTGAAAAAGCAAGTCTTCATTAATTTAGTGTCCTAACGAGATATTGTGGATGATCTCTTGGCTCTAGACTCAATAGTGCTCATTTGGTTCTGTCTTGGGAGACTAGGGAGAGGTCTCCTTCTTCAATATCAACAATCTCTAAGAGAAAGTCGATAGATTATGTCGGTTCCCGTGAGAATGAAACAAGCCCTTTTAAGAGGAACTTGAGTAGCTTGGGAAGTTTAGTGCGGTCGTCACGGGTCCATGACGTCTTGTCTTCAATACCGGTGTTACCTTAGTAACCACCGGTAGCATATGTATTGAACCCGTTTACGCCCTAAGGTTGAATTGATGGAGGGCTATTTCTTTTCACCCTTTTCACATTCATTTCTTTTCATTCTTCAACCCCTTGATGCTTACGAGACTTCATAACTAGAACCTTGTTGGGTTTATTCTAGTACTAGCTTTGTCTCGATCCGCACTCTTCCCATATTCTCATTTTCTCCTTTTTCAATATACCTAAGGACTCTACACTATCTAGTGGATTGTCCACAGGTAGATCCCTCCGATTCTGGCGGATCGTGGGAACTAATACCTAACCTAACCATCCTTATAACTCCATGCATAAAGTAAAATGGTCGGTCTTTTGGTACAGTTCATTCCTTCCTTGAAACCAATTGAAAAATCATTTGGAAAAACCAATCAAGGTACTTGTGATACGAGATCAAAGCATTTTGTACCTTAATAGTTTTGATCATTTAGAAATGCTCCCCTCAACATGTGCATATGATTTTGAAATTGTTTGGCACATGGAGGCAAGAGTTTTTGAAATAATTTCTTTGAAATAATTTCTTGATCACATTTTCCATGGAAAAAGCCATTTGATTTTCTTTGGTAAATTCTCCCCTCAATATGTGCATAGGATTTTTGAAATCATTTTATCACATAGAGGAAAGAGTTCTTTTGAAGCACATCCACGATCACAAAAGCCATTAAGAAACCATTTGAAAACCATTTGAAAACAATCAAGGTACTTTATGTTAAAACATAAAAGCTTTTGTACCTCGATAGTTTATTTTCTTTTGAAATGCTCCCCTCAATATTGCTTTGATATTCGAAATCGTTTAGCACATATGAGAGAGCGACTGCACAATTAAATCAAAGCGATCACCTTTTATCAAATTTCATTATTAAATCACAAATTCTCCCCGATCAAAATATCAAACCCTTTGAGATTTTGGATCCCAAGTGATTTAATTAGGTTTAGAAAACATGGGAGAAAATGTGGCCTTGTTTAAATACTCATCGGTTTTGGATAAATCCTCCTCCTCAACATGTGCATTATGTATATTGAAATCGTTTGGCACATGGAGGCGGGAGTGCCTTTGAAGGACTAAAATCAATTCCATTAAAAGCAGTTTGAGATTTAAATCACGATCTCTCACCCGATCAAAGACTTCAAACCATTTGAGATTAGTGATCCCAAAAGATTTAAATAATTTAGAAAATTTTGGGGAAAGGCGTGGCAAGATTTGATTTTGAAAATGATGAGATAAGGACCATTTTTCGACATTAAAGATTGTTAGTGTCGGTATGATTGTTTTAAGAGACCTTTTAAGTAAAATAAAACAATTTCACAATCAAACAAGACGAGAAAAATTTCATTTTGACGGATCTTTGAGTTTTAAAGAAAACCATACCATGACATAACATTAAATCTTTAGATCACCACATTTTAGCGTACAAGCGGAATTCGATGAAATATTGTTTGAAAATATTTTATTTTAAATCACTCTCCCCTCAATCGATGACCTTCGATAATTGAGTGACTTAGGTTTTGATAAAAAGAAGTCCGGTGATTTTCAAAATTTAGTCAAATTTATTTTCAAAACAATATTTTCCATTTTCAAAACAATATTATTCAAAGTTTTAGAAAAATGGTATCATCACTATTATCCTGCACAAAGATACGTTAGGTGGATGAGAAGCTTCCGTTTTGTTCTTTGTAGGGTTTGGAAGAAAACCATCTGGCGATGCGGTGAGACTTCTTCTTACGTTGCATTTTGAATGCCAACCGAGGTCAAATTAAGCTCCGTTTCTTCAATCACTAGAAGAAAACCATCTGTGATGCGGTGAGACCTCTTACGTTGCATTGATGCCAACTCTCCATAGAAGTCCAATTAAGCTCCGTTTCTTCATTTGTCAACCCAAGATATAGTTACCCTTTCCTTTCAGCATCCAATCATCTTCAATTGTGGGATCCGGATCGGGAACATTCTTTTATACCAATATAACTGCATACGTTAGTGAACACACATACAAATATATGGTGGTCGACATCACCCAAACAACAATCGACTAATAAAAGTCAATGCAACATATCAATCAGATCATATAAATGTATGGGAATAATGTGTTCATCAAACTCTAATCATCTAATCCTAGCAATCATATCCTAGGCACCTAGTCCTTCAACATAGGTTAACATCATTTTAATTTAAGCATATTAGGATAATTAAGAAAGCCCGTTAGATGATGTAGATTTGAAAAACATTATCCCCCTCAATCCATGACTCATTTTATGAAAAGTTTAAAAGCGCGAAGTCATTGATTGAGTTTTCAATTTAACAAAAACTACGAATCGATTGTTTTAAAAGCAACTCATTTACCACCATTTTGAAAACACCAAATATTTTTACGAAGAATTTTAGGCGGAAAAACATTTGTGTAGGAACAATGATCCTTGACATACTTTCCTTGTTTTGTTTTTAGGATAAGTGCACGAAATATTTGAAAATAGGTTTAGCGTAACACTTTCCTTTCTTGAAAAGAACGGTTGCTATCTCAAATAATAGCAAGCCATAGTTTAAGCACGGGTTCTGATCAAAATAATTGCAAGCCATTATTTGAAGCCGGGTTCTGATCTGAAATAATCGTAAGCCATTATTTGAAGCCGGGTTCTGATCTGAAATAACGTAAGCCATAGTTTAAGACATGTTTTGAAAAAATATTTACACCTCCTTTCGAACTTCATCTATGGTCCGTGCCATTATTGAATGACATTTCTAAGACCGCGGATGTTATCGATACCGAAGACATGTCTGTGAAAACATATTTTTGGTATTTTGAAATTTTGATTTTTATGGGTTTTGAAGGTTTTATATTTTTATTTTCTATTTTCTTTTCTTGGTTTTATATTTTTCTATTTTGTTTTTGATAAATATATACAAAGATAGAATAGATGATATAGTAAAAGAAGATGATGATCGAGTACCAAGATAAGGATATCAAGCGACCCGTTGTAGAAGATAGAAGTCATCATCTCTTAAACATCCACCACCAAAGCTTTGAGGCTCTGAATAGAAGATTGAACATGAGCCTTTGAGAAAGTGAGACTTTGGCGACTTCCCCAAACCGAAAATCCTTATGATGAGCATATTCAAGCTCTATTTCAAGCTTTCCTTAGCCGGTGCGGAGAAGCACACCATTATCATAAATCCATTGCTCCTTTTAAGAACGATAATCGAGGATCTCCATTCGGGTTATATCATCAAGTAGAAGAACATCAACGTATCATCCACATTTGAATACCTCTTCTCAAATTTCCTTTCTCAAGTGCGAAGCGATCCATTCCAAAAGGTGTCAAGAGAACACTTCCCCATGTAGTTGAAAAGATGCGGTCAATCTCTTAGTATAATGCTCAAGAACTCTCCGAATACACTTCATAAGGGAATGAAGAACACCTTCCCATGTTCACATTTTCTTCCACGATGAATGTGTATGAAGCTCAAGAACCAAGTACACCAATATCCAAGAACTCTCCGAATACACATCATGAGGGAATGAAGAACACCTTCCATGTTCACATTTTCTTCCACGATGAGCGTGTATGAAGCTCAAGGACCAAGTACACATTCCCAAAGAGAGAACAACCGATAACATTGAAGAAGCGGGCGAATCACGATTATCTCTGCGGATGACAATCTCTGCGGATGTCAACTCGAATAAGTGATTATATCTACGAATCATGATTAAGCCCTCAAGTGAAACAGTTGAGCCCCAATGTACACAATTCTCTCTCCTCTGATGATTGTGATAACATCGAGATCATCACGCACTTGTGTACCTCATTTATCTTCAGAAACTAACTCTTTCATCGCTTCCCCCACATAGTTGGAATAAGAATACTAAACGCCTTGATGAGTAAAACCTTGAGTTTCTCTGCGGTCATGACATTTGTTTTCCCGGGATATCTTCAATCACTTAGAAGAATTAAGTTCATCAAGTTTACTCGCCATGAGTCAAACCTTGAGTTTCTCTGCGGTAATAACATTTGTCTTCCCGGGATATCTTCAATTACTTAGAAGTATTAAGTTCATCAAGTTTACTCGCGTTTAGATGCTTGTCTCCTTACCCCTTTCTGGTTTTGATACTTGAATCGACAACTCTTTGAATGCCCAAATACTTGAAATTTGTTGAGAAGATCGCTTGAAGTCTTTGTGAGAATCAACATCTTTGAATAATGTGAGCAAGTCTAATTGGGGATTAAATTCGACATATCACATTCCCCAATTAGTGCTCTCCCTAAACCGACAATCTGTTTGATAAATGCCTAGATTAAGAAGAAGTCTTTAGATCGTTAAATGCAACACCTCTTTAGTCTTCTAACATGTAGCATAGAATGTAGAATGATGAAGACTCGACCTTCTTCAAGATTGTGCGGTTGGGGAATAGATAGTTAACATCTTCAACTCACCAAAAAAAGCATCCCACCAAAAGCATCCCAATTAACACATCTTGCAAATCCCTTAACTAAAATCCTCCCAATCAAACAAGAACGAAAGATGTTCATCAAGGAAATCGACAATCGGCCGCATACGAACACACAAGATGGTAACACCAAACTACCAATCACATCAAACAAGAACGGAGAGATTGTTCGGAATCATCATGTTGATGTATACGTGAAGCATTAACGGAAGCACTTTGTCGATAAACTCATCAATCCGTGAAGATGTCAACCAACGGCTCTTAGAAGAAAAACTCCATGTGAAGATGACCCGATAAGAAGAAGCTCGGTTCTTACATGAGTTTAGAGCCGTATGACCATTTAATTCTCAAATATCAATCAACAATGCAAAAATTCACACTTCTTCTCCCCTCAAGAATTGCATACGGAGATGCCATTCTTGATTAAACAAGTGAACATCATCCAAATGTAGTCTATTCACTCTTCTCCCCATAAAATTAGCACAGGATGTCTCCATCGTCATTATAGTTGAGAAAGTGGAATCGAGAAAACAATCAACGATAGCCAGTTCACTTGATGATCGAGCGCATGGAAAAAGTATGAAGCATGTTGATGAGAATGGTCATAATAGAGAGATTTCTCTTCTTGAGAAGATAAAGCGCACTAACACGTACACTTTTCTTTTCTTTAGAGAGCGAGGCATGAACTGTTGTGTTCACACGTCATAAGAAGATTTCTCTTCTTATTGAAGATAAAGAACGAGGCTGAATCGATGTGAGCAGGGCGTCATAAGAAGATTTCTCTTCTTGAAGATAAAGCGCATCAAGCGTACACTTTTCTTTTCTTTAGAGTACGAGGCATGAACTGTTGTGTTCATACGTCATAATCTCTCTTTTCATCATCTCTTGGCAAAACATATAATTATCACCATTATCATTCAGTAGGCTCTTTGTAGTGACGGTGATGGAAAAACCAGATGATGAATTTGACCCTTAAGTAAACTAACCCAAACTCGTAACTTATACTTGCACATATGTAACAAAGAGCGGTGCCGAGACTTCATGCCCATTTGAATCTCTAAGTACTCTATACTCTTCAACCAACCAACCATCAAGTAATAGACGTACATTACCTCTTGAAAATCCACAATTGAATGTGACATTGAGCACTACAACGTAACTCCTTTAAGTGATAGTTATTTTGTGGTGGTATGAGCCCAATTCCTCCAAGTGGTAAAGAAAAGGTAAAAGACACCCAACAATAACTAGATTTCCAAGTCTTCGTTTTGATAATAAGCTTGAACAAGGATCTTGAAGAATCTTCATCCAACCATCCACGATACCTTCGGATACTAAGTACACTTGCCGTGATATTTCACTTCAACTTCAAATAAATACTAGAGAATTAACTCCGTTGTCACATCTTGTCAAAAGCTCAAATCTAGCCTTCTTTGACATTTAAATTAACTTTGATAATGGTTTCATCCTGACCATGGTTAAAAGCACGTAACCCCGTAAAACCATGTAATAACCAAGCTGCCATGAAGACAACCCAAACACATACCCAATTCATGAAGTACACCCTTTTATAACTTCTTCGAAGCAGAAACCATAGCACCAACATCAAGAATATCCAGAATTACACTTTCTCTTCTCCAAGATGGTTCCATCATTATGGGATTTTACAATTCTATAGTTTAAACCGAGAAAAAATTTCTTTCGCGGGATTTTACAAAACCAAGAATAAACCGTATGATAGATCCGGAAATGCACTTTACAATTACCAGGATGTTTCCATTGTCACGGGATTTTACAGGTCTATGATTTAAACCGAGAAATAGGTTCTTTCGCGGGATTTTACAAAATCAAGACAAAACCGTAAACAATGTCAGTTTGAACATGTTATGACAACTTTGATTTCGGTGAATATCTGTTTTAGGGGAACATGCAGCAGTTTATCAACGATTCTTTCACCAACATTAACAACCATCAACCATCCAATAACCACTTTGGTAAACACATCATTCACGCATTCTGTCGGCTATTATGGTGACCATATGGTGAAGTAAACCCGATATGCCAAACTTGATCATGAAGTAAAATTCCCCAGTTTGTTACTTAAACTTGTACTAATCCTATTTCTCAAAAAAAAATATCACATGCATACCAATTAACATTAGTATATGTAACAAGGTATTAATACAAATAAGCCGTAAAAGCGTTTATTAATATTTTGCGATCTCTTTGTGTTTTGTTGATAACATATATAGTGTTGTCTTAAGTATAATTATAAGGATACATGTTATTTTTGTAAAGCATTTACATATAATCTTTTAAATACAAAATGTAGTAACTAAAACATTTGTTGTAATAGTTAATTAGGATGGGTAAAATCACAACCCATGGATCTTAACCCATACCGAGACTTGATACAATGTATGCTTAGATACATTGAATCTAGATATAACCCATGGACCAACCCATGACCCATAACCAAAAACCCATGGGCAAAGAGGCGTTCCACGGATCCCTAGCTTTGTGCTAGCCGGATCCCAGTGGAAGGATCCGTGGGATCCGTGAGCAGATGAGAAATTTGCCTATAAATAGAGAGCCATTTCTTCATTCTAACTCACCCTCTTCTTACTAAATCTCATACACTCTCATTCTCTTCTAACATATAGATCACTTGATCTAGAGTTGTTCTTCTTTTCTTTCTATTTGTGATCCTCGTATAGGTCCTTCTCAAAGGCGAGATCACGAGCATTCTAAGTCATCAAGCAGGGTCCTTGATTGATTTGTCACTCCAAGATTTACATAGCGAAGATCTTGTATTTGATATTTCACATATTTGTTGTGTAATAGTTGTGTTGGTTTGGTCCACCGTGCTACTCGGACTCGGTATCTAGCTTTGTCTGGAAAAAGTGTAAGCAACGTTGTGAAGGCTTCTCCGCAGTGAAGGAGTTTGTTGACATAGTGCTTGAACTCTCGAGTAGGTGACTCGGGGGTGGAGTAGGGCAAGGAAGGTGTCCTTGTGCGAACCACTATAATCGGTTGTGTCATTTCTATCCCTTATCTTTATTTATTTGCTTGCATTATCATTAGATCTATCGTTCTCAACATCCATACGATTTCACATAATATCGAATCTAAAGTTTTGAAATCAACTTAAAATCGGCAAAACTATTCAACCCCCTTCTAGTTTTCCACAATTGGCATCAAGAGCTAAGTTTATAAAAGTTTTAAAATAAAATTGTATTTTAAAACTTTTCGATCACTATAGGTTACGAAAATTATAAGGAAGGGCAATCTATGCAACGACCACCACTACTTGAAACTAATGGTTTTATATATTGGAAAAATAGATTGAAACATATGTGAAGTCTAAAGATATTGATCTTTGGTACATTATTGTTGAAGGTGATTTTGAGGCTACCTCAAATGATGATAAAGGAAATTTAGTTCACATACCTCATGATAAACTAAATGATGAAATGAAGAAAAGCTTTCTAAAAATAGTGAAGCAAAAATGGTTTTATATAATGCTTTACCGAAAAGGAATTCGAAAGAATTTCTATGTTTAAAACCTCTAAAGAATTTGGAATTCTTTAGTTGTAACTCATCAAGGCAACCAACAATGGGATCAACCCATCTAAAAAGTTACAATTTGTTGTTGGATCCAAAAGTTTGGGCAACCAAGAAATCTTCTTCATGGGTTATTTTGTGTCCACGATGTTCGCGACTTTGCAACCGCCACACCACAAAGCACATTCATTATGGAAGAAATGGTTTGTGGTAGAAAGGGTTTATGGAAGAAAGGGTTTGTGAAACCCTAATTTTGATTGGGGAAAATATGTATACCCTATAATTTATAACGGTTTATAAAAATTATTTTGGGAAGTGGAAATCAATGTGTAATCTATGTGGAAAGTATGTCGGCCATGTGGCATAGGTAATCTGGTCGGTATCCGGTTGCCACCCACTCAATAACCTTAGCATAACACTTTTAAACGATACACACCTAATTAACAAACCCGATAACATTGGTAACCTGGATGACCAAAATGAAACTATAGTAACTTAGGACAAATTTTTTGGAAACTTAAGTGACTTTTGTGTACCATAACCCCACATAAAATACCAACAAAATCCAAGCCCTTTGATATATGCTAGTCTATTGTACACCACACTTATTTTCATAATCATAATAATTCATTATAGTATCCAATAAGATAAAGGGCCACAACTAGTTGGCCGGTACTTAACAACTTAGCATATGATTTATAAAGAGTTTTTTTCTAGGTCAACTCTTATTTTAGATATATCTTCAAGCCGACGTTATCGTCATAAAAGCATGGGGTGTGGGTTTCACCACTTCTCGTCATTTCCTATGTGGCACTTCACCACTTTTTTTCACCCTTCACCACGACACCATGGCCTCTTGCCACTTGCCCATTCGCCGTTACAACGAAACGGTAAAAGACAAAAGGTTTTGCAGTGTTTGTGTTTGTTTCTTTTGTGTTTGATGTGTTTGTGAGGGTGGGTGGGACTCAAGTGAAGAGGTTTAGGTTAGTTGTGATTGGGGGGTATTTTTAAGTGAGTGTGTTGGAGTGATGTGAAGGTGATGTGACACACGTGAGGCCCAAATGAAGAGAAGTGGACAACCCACGACACCCCTTGCTCTAACAATACAACACGTTGAATAAGAAATAGAACATGGAAACTACAAGGATTCAAACTCGATTTTTCTAGGAGTATATATATGAACCTTTCCGCAAATTAATCTTCATTCAAACCAACTTCACCCATTTAAGCAAACACAATCCAATATAAAATATCATCAAGTAATCATGAATTCAGTATTTAGTTCATTTGATGCTTTATCTGCTGAGTTCTTGGGCCAATCTTTACGATCCTTCAACACCAAGTCACCTAGTGGTACTATTATAAAAGATGAGCAAAAGAAGGTTAAGCACGAGACCGATCGAAAACAAAGTAAAGCCAGTTATGGTGCACGGTGGGCACCCGAGCTGGATGGACTTCACTGCTTCGAGTCTTTGGTGTTTCATTAAGATTTCATTACCATGATTAGATCTTTTTGTTGAAGGGATCTAAAAAGAAGCTTTGTTTTCTTTTTGAGAAAGATTCTTGTTGGATTAATCACTAATATACTTGTAAACAAAGTAGATTATTGAGTATATTCTTATATAAATTTACTTGTTCAATTAAATCTAGTATTGGGAACGTTTGGTGGGATATGTTACTTTGTTTTCACTTGGCTATCGTATTGATGTCGTGTTAAACTAGGGGTGAAAATGAAGCCGAAGCCGGGCCAGAGCTGCTGTCGAAGCTCGGCTGTTTTATATAAAAGCTCGAGCTCGAGGCTCGTTTCGAGCCTCACATTTGAGCTCGAGCTCGGCTCGTGAAACTTTCACTGCAGCTTCGCTCTACACAAGGCCCGAGCTCATTAACACCATGCATACAGCGTCGTATATTTTAGGGCTCGTTTGAGCCGCGAGCCTAAACCAACTTTAATATGAGCTCGAACTCGAGCTCGATTATTAAACGAATTCCAAACTTGGGCCGAAAAGCGTTGAGCCACTGCTCGGATTTTTACCGATCGATCCCGAAACTTTTCACGAAAGATCTCTACTGCTTCCACCCCTAGTTAAAACCATATGATATTCACTAAATTGGTTCGTGAGGCATTAACGTGATTCATCTACAAGCCGTGTACCATGTCTTTACCACGTATGCAACAATATATTGTCGCTTCACATGACCCAACTGCTTAATTTTTTATAGCTAACCTTCATTTCAGAGGCGGACCTACGTGAGAATCAGGCGGTCTTGGCGACCACCTCGAAAGAAAATATCTTTTAAACGATATAGTAATTTTTCTTAGGAACCACCTCGAGAATAAACAAGAACCACCCTAAAAGCGTGGGCGAAAGCATAAAGAAGAATGATAGAAAAACAAAAAGAAATCTCGCGAGTAACATATACGGTTAACTGCTCACCTAGTGGAAAGATGATATTGGTCAACTTTTTATGGGATACACGTACAGTTGCTTTTGTCCTTTATTCACTTATAAAATACATTACAAAATATTACCGTTGCTATGTATATAATTTAATACTATTATTCTGGATAAAGCCATTCTAAGTTTGGTTAAAGTCTTTGTTTTATTTTTGGCTAGAGCATAACTATAGCAATGTTGTCTTGCTAATATTTTCAATTTATTTCCTTCTTCTAGTTAACGCGCCTTGTTTTAATTATTGTGTTATATTGCACTTGGCCAAAAACTTAATTCGACCCATTGACCGTTTGACTTTTGACCGGTTGATTTAATTGTGTCGATCAGTTAAGTATGGGAACCACCTTAGATTTTGTTCTAGGTCCGTCACTGCTTCATTTACAAGTCGTGCAATAAATCCACACATGGTTTGAGTTACCTTCACAAGCTATGTATTCACGGAAATTTGAGATACTTAACATTTTTTGTTCGGCCTCATGCGCGTGGCCTAATCATTTTACGGTTATTTCCCGAATTACTTCATGTTTTGTCATCTTGAGATGCTTTAAGATCTCAATTCATGTTCTCTTCTATAACCTCGTACCAACTTACCTCTTAGATATAAAAAGTGATTTGCACACTCTTATTTTTTTATTTACGCACTCTCATCTGTGCATTCAACAGTTGAACATTTTTTATATGTTGCTTAAGAAGTTTATATATTTCAGTGTGCAAATAAATAATGAGAGTGTGACAATCTATCCTTATTAAAGACTGTGTTAGATATATTGAGCTTCATATTTACATGTAATTTAAATTTTTAGGAAAATAGTTTTCTTATGACGTGTGGTAAATTGTTAATATTTAGGCCGAAAAGTCATATATTCACAATAATGGGTCATGGGTAGGGGCGTATCTTGGACAATAAGTCATCGGATGGACAATTTTTTTTTACAAGTGTAAGAGAAATAAAAATAAACTATAAGGTATGATGTTCTGTAAACAAGTTAAAAAGACGTGTTTTTTTTAAAAAAAAATATACATTAATCGACAAATTAAACAAGACATGTGCTTATGTGACACATAATTTTGAGACCAGCTTTATTTCTGAAAATTCATAAAGTTTACTAAAATCTACACTAACAAATATCTATCGGGTTCTCGGAGAGCCCGGATCCGCCCCATGGGTAACATTATTAGCTGTGTTTGGCAAGTTAAAGATGTTGAGGAAAGAAGCAGCGTGGGGACGCCGCCGAGTGTGACAGCCACGTTACTTCGAAGTAGAGTGAGTTGGAAATGGCGTAAAAACCATTCATTCAATGGATGAGGATAACTCATTCTATATACCCTTTAATATTGGTCCACAATTCCACACATTCTTCATATTGTTTCTGTTATAAAAATTTGTACACTTGGTAAATGCCAACTAAAATGAGGTGTGAAACATGTTAAATAAGAGGATTTTTCGAAAGTGTATCTCTTAAAAAGTTTGGTATGACGAGCAACCACAAATACAATTCAAGGAACTTGGTGTGCCTTTTTCAAAAGTTGTACTCGTATCCCATGTAATGTTTTCTCTATATTTTTGCAAACCGGATAAAAAATTGGATGATTTAGTAACGTAATTTTATAAACCCGGTTTTGCTAAACATATATAATAACGTCAAAAACTATGTCTAAGAAAATATAAACACGTATAAATGGTTATAATACATTTGGCAAGTTGAAACGGAATATTTAGAGAGTGGGTGCTAGTAAGGTACATGTCATATATATGCGCAACATATTTATGCTAATGTTACCATTTTTGCGAGAGAATTATTAGGCTAGTCCCCAAGGGTGAATATCGGTTGGGCAACAAAAAAAACAACCCATGACCGATGTGAACATCGGTTATATGGGATGTAGACATCGGTTGGGAGATCGGTCGGCGCCTTTATTTGGACATCGAGCTAAAAGTTGACCGAGGTTAATACAACTCTTTCCAAGCTATTTTGCCCGTTTGGGCTAAAGTTAAAAACTTTTAAATTTTTGACCGTTTGGTCATTTAAACTAAAAAAAAAAAAAACTTTTTAAAACAATTTTACCACTTATAAATACCAACTTCACCTCAAACACAATTCACCACTCACCATTTCTCATCTATATTCATTTCAATCTAATTCTCATCCAAGTTCAAACGTCAAAGAAAAATACCTCACAATCAAAACCGACGATCCCGACTACCACAAAATCAACCGAATATGAATTTCTCACGAAAACAACTTGAGTTAACCTAAGATAACACCATAACAAAACCGCCTATTCGTCATTCACAAAGTTTTGATTATCAATCACAACTAGCCCAACCAAATCAAAACCATAACCCGCTTTATATTAACCGTCCTTTTTCCCACCGCAACGTCCTTACACCGACACTGGCGAGAACCTAGTGGGTCGTCGTACCATCCGGATATGGACTTCATTTATCCTTCTCAACCGTATCAACCTTATTCCCCGATTCAAGTACTAATCTTGACATGAATTTGGAAGATTATTTGCCGAGTATAATACACAAAACTACCAAAGTCAAGATGTTTCGATGGGCGAGTTCGGTCACTGTCGCACCACGGTTCGTACCATGATTCCATTCCTCAAGATTCTCGATGATGAAAACCACTTCATTGAAGAAATGTCCCCATAAACCAAAGCGAGCCATCAAGACGTGTGAGGCCAAGGACAAAGGCGCAAGAAGCAAACAAGAGGGGAAAGCCAAAAGCACGTTGAAGCATGAGACAAAGCGGAAGAGGTCGCGCTTTGTAAAGCTTGGGTTTATATGTCGGAAAACTCGTGAGAGAAACGCCTGAACCGCTTCAAGTTTTGGGAGTTAGTGATAGACTACTTTAAAAAGAAATCGGTCAGATCGAGACCTATGACTCCATCACTACCAAATGGAAGAGTAGGATTAGTAATAGGGTTAGTAATTATTGTGCTATCATGTAGAATATCAAGAATAACTATGGAAGCGGTCGAATGATATGTATTTACACTTCAAAAGCTCTTAGAGAATACCGTATGACGCACGGTCACGATATCACTGGAGGAGTGTTGGGAGGTTTTAAAGGGTCATGCCGCTTGAAGGACACCGAGATGCTCGGCTTTCAAACGAATAGTCGGAAGAAAACAAAGGTTCTACCACTACCTGGTTCAACCCAAGCTCGTGATCCTTTCGATGTCCAAGATGTTGATGATTCGATGAGGAAGGGACTGAGAATCACGATCGGTTGGTCGTGACAAAGCAAGGAAGAAACCATCCTCCTCCTCTCATGATGATGATGTTCCATCGTAATCATTTGTAAAATCGTTAGCCAAAACTTTCTTGAAGACTCGAAGCCGCGAAAGGAGAAAAGTAAGAATAAGGATGGTTTAGAAGATCTTGGTTACGGTTGAGGAAAATAGTTGGAGATGAAAAGAGAAACTTGAGCTCATGAAATATCAAAACGGAGTCCGACATAATCTTCTACAACACCCCAATCGACCCAACTTTTATTTGACGACAACCATGTTAATTGATGAAAGTTAAGGAAACAATCACGACGCCACGATTTAGATTATTAGTTGAAGTATTATAATGTTTATTTTAATTTCAGATTGTAATTTTTTTTTAAATTTCAGATTGTAATGTTTTTTAATTTTAATGAATTTAAATTTAATGTTTAAAATGTTTGAATTAAAAAAAAAAAAAGAAAAAAAAAGAAAAAAACAACGTTTATTATCATTATCGCGTCAAGATCCCGTATGCGGTCATTTGGAGAGAGAAAAGACGACGTGGTACTGGTGGCGACCGGTCATCTCCGGTCACGACGACTAACCTTGATGGCAAATCTTATAGTAGAATATTTCTTCAACGCCGACCCATATCCTGTCCTAATTAATAATTCAATGCGTTAAAAAGTATAAGGAAACAACCCATTCAACATCCTTTCTTCCACTTTATAAACACATTCATACCCATTCAATCATTCATTCAAACAACTTCATCCAAAACTTACACAAGCCAAACTTCATATATATAATAAATCTAACAAAGATGAATTCAATGTTTAGTTCATTCGATGCTTTATCTGCCGAGTTCTTGAGCAAACCTTTACGTGCCTTCAACACCAAGGCACCTAGTGGTGGAGCTACTTTAAAAGATGAGCAAACTAAGGTGAAGCATGAGACTAGTGGTAGTACTTCCGAACGAAGTAATAATAAGGCGAGTTACGGTGCAAGATGGGCACCAGAGTTGGATGGGCTTCATTGCTTTGAGTTTATGGTGCGTGATCATTAAGATTTGATCATGGAACTAGTCAACTAGCTAGATCATTTTTGTTGAGGATCTAAAAGAAATTTTGTTTTTAATGGTTTTTGAGCTATATGGTTTATTGATTCATATATACTTCTAAGAGAATTGTTAATATATTTAATGATTATTGATTGTTTTGTTCGATCATTACCGTTTAATCGTTGGAATGTTTCAGAGGCTAAACTATACATGTGTGTTTTAGTTTGTTTATTTGAGTTGGATCCGGTTATATGAGTTCGTGTCAAGGCGTCTAATTACAAATTAACTATTGGTGTTTGGGATTGATTGCGGAAACTGCTTATTCATTTATTGATTCTTAACCTAACAGCTTATTTGTATAGTGTAGATACTCGAACGACTTCTTGTGTTATTACTCGATTATGCAGTAGTCCGTAAACTGCTCGCTCAAGCAAGTTTAGCCAAAAATAAAACTTCCTCGTCTTTATTGGACGATACAGTATTTTAATGATACAAGGGTCTACTTGGCTACTTCGCTTAATGATTGCATCGTTGCTAGAGCTTTTTAAGATCTAGATCGAATCACTCACGCAAAGAAAAATGTCATGTTAATGAAGACTTTATTACATGACATACTTAATAGATATCGAAGAGTATCGACTTCAATGCATGGCCAAGATAGAAACTATTTAATCGAAGTGTATAGAATTTAAAACATCAACAGAATGCCCCCAAAGGGACATAAGGAGTGAACCAGAACCAGAACCAGTTACATGGTCTTGGTTAAACACATTCCAGATAACTAAGAAGTGCATTCCCTATATCTTTTTAGAACTATATATTTGTTTATGTTGGGACCAAGATTGTACTAGCCTACAATTTTAAGTCTGCAAGACTAGAAACTCCTACCATATCCTTAATGTGGGATTGGTTCTTACAAGAAGATTTCATTGGATTCAATGATAGGTCCGATAAGTGTGTGGCATGTTGTTGCTTGTCTCATGCGTCTCTTAATGGGGCATATTGTCCTGTATGGCTTTTGGTAAAACTATTTGGATCATTATATTTGAGTCTCACTAAAAAATATTTAAACCCGACTTGAACCCGAATAAGCTTAAAGAAGTTAACTTGCATGTTTAAGCCAAACTCTTACTAAGGTCAGGTTATATAATCCTCCGAATATATAAAGGGCCAAATCTTGTTGGCCGGTACTTAACAACTTACATATGAATTAAAAAGAGTTTTTTCTAGGTCAACTCTTATTTTAGATATATCTTCAAGCCGACATGTATCATCATAACAATTCGACACGTTGAAAAAGAAACAGAATATGAAAACTACAAGGACTCAACCTCTCTTTTCCTAGCTAGGAGTATATATATGAACCTTTCCATTAAGCAATCTTCATTCAAACCAACTTCACCCATTTAAGCAAAACACAATCCAATATATAATATCATCAAGTAATCATGAATTCAGTATTTAGTTCATTTGATGCTTTATCTGCTGAGTTCTTGGGCCAATCTTTACGATCCTTCAACACCAAGTCACCTAGTGGTACTATTATAAAAGATGAGCAAAAGAAGGTTAAGCACGAGACCGATCGAAAACAAAGCAAAGCGAGTTATGGTGCACGGTGGGCACCTGAGTTGGATGGGCTTCACTGCTTCGAGTCTTTGGTGTTTCATTGAGATTTCATCACCATGATTAGATCTTTTTGTTTAAGTGATCTAAAAAGAAGTTTTGTTTTGTTTTTGAGGATCTTTTTTATTTTATTTTTTGGATTAATCACTGTTATACTTGTAAACAAATTAGATTATTTATAGTGACGTGGTTACGTTATTGACTTATTGAGTAATTCTTAATAAATTTCTTGTTCAATTAAATTAGTATTGGGAACGTTTGGTGGGATATGTTACTTTGTTGTCATTTGGCTATAGTTGTGTTTTTTCTAACGGCATGAATAAATATATATATAGAAAATACTAGGCGCTAGAATCCAAAAAGTACATAAACAAGACTAGAAATAAACAAAAAAAAACTACATTTTCTAAAGGCTACCCGAGACTAGACATTGTTGAAATGCTGAATGACCAATTGATATATAAAAGGGATGGCAGTTCGATCTTAAATTGGTTCATGAGGCATTTTTTTTTTTTTGGAAATGCTGGTTCATGAGGCATTAACACGATTCATCTACAAAGTCGTGCACTATGTCTTTACTACGTATGCAACATTATATTGTCGCTTCACATGACCCAACCGCTTAAATTTTTTAACTAACCTTCATTTACAAGCCGTGCAGTAAATCATTACATCTTTTGAGTTACCTTCACAAACTAGAGTATTAGTTTAGACCATTTGACTTCCAATATATATAAACGGAGAGGGTATATAAGCAGAGGGATATATGATGTTCAAGCTATATATTCACGGAAATTTGAGATGCTTAAACATTTTTCTTCGACCTCATGTGCGTGTCCTAATCATTATTTTTAGACCAGGTGCAGTGGCCACCCTTCAACACCATTCCTGTTGGTTTTATGGATATAAATTAGTAGACGTGAGTTAGGATCGAACTCGAGACTTTGGGATTGCACACTTTACGTATGAGAATTTAAAGTTAATAATTAAATATAAGCGTTATATTTATTTATTTATTAAACGAAATAACTAACGAACGTTAAGTAATTATCAGTAATGGACTAACTCAAGCGTTAAAGGTATTTGGAAAGGACTTAATTGCAAAAGTTGGGAAGGTTCCTAATCCTTTGGGAATCCTACACCGATCGGCCTAAAGAGAAAAGGAAACAACCTCAACTCGTTCACCAAGTTTAGTTGGATATAAACAATTTGGGGTTTTATTTTTCCATCTCGCTTCTTCATTAAAAACCCTAAACAGTTTTGTGTGTGTTTCTTTGATCCAAACCGATCGTACACCACCTCTTGGTGTCGATACACTCTTTCCTATAAACCAAGTTATTTGTTTTATAAAACTAGCATTACTTTAATTCGGTTTAAGACGTGTGCAAGAACATAGTAATAACATACTTTTGTTATTATCTTGGATTGAATTACAAAACGGTGAGGGTAATTCATATAATCCTATAAACCCTAATTAGGGTTCATCCCAATTGCTAGTTTGTGGATTTGATTCTTGTTCGCTAGAATCAAGAAAGGTACGATATTCTTTTATGTTAATTAATTATTCGTTAATACATCCTTTACGCCCGCACTTACTTTGATGTTTATTGTTTATATTTATGATTAGTCATGTTATATAATTCCAACAATGGCTTCACGAGTCATTGGTTTTAATGAGTAATTAATTACTAAACACGTAAAAACGGATATTGTATTGTGTTTGATATGATTTATTCTAGGGTTTTGGTTATGATTATATAAACCCTAATTTTAGGGTTAAGGATTTTGCCCTAATTTGGTTTTAAAATCTATTATGGATCGAAATTTTTTTTATGGGTGGAAACCCTAAAATTTTTAGTCGATTTCTAAATTTTTTTAGGGTTTATATTAATTGTTATGTTATCAATATCGAAACCTAGATTTAATATATTTGTTACGTGATAAATTCATGAATAAAGTGTTATGTGACATGGAATTGTATGCGATCTTGTGACTTAATTGAATAATTGTTATGTTATATCCATGATGATACATGCATGTTTGTCATGGATAGTTGCTTGTATTATTATTTAATTGTTAAGATTGGATTAATTGTTAAGTTTTATACACATGTATAATTATGATAAATCTTGAATTGGGAAAACTCCAATTATATACATTAATGAATCAATTATGTGCAATTTGGTATATCATTAATTATGGGTTTACGCAATCGATTAAATCGATGTATGTGGCTCACTTTCAATTGAGAGGTAAAGCCCTAATTAATATATACGTTAATTTAACCTAGACATTGATTATTAATAGGGTTTTATCGAATAAGTTGCATGTGGCTACTTGTTTACACGTATAAATTGTTTATTATATGCGCATTGTTTTAGTTGTTTATATTTTTATTGGTATTACTTGTTTGTTTATTATGTATGCATGTTTAAGCAAAGGGTAATTTTGAATAGAAAATAATACGGACTAAACAATGGTGAAATTTGATTTGTTTTGGAAGAGTTAAGTTTTCAATAGTTTAATTGATTGGTGACTTTGGTACAATGATGAACAGCTCACCCATTCGAATGAACTATAAAGGGTTATTTAAGTGCGACTGATCGCACTGAATTGATGTCTAAGGTTATGCGTTTGCGCTTACACAGTCCTCGCCTCTGTAAGTTCGAATGGAGCTACTTAGTAAGCCATAAAAGTACAAGCTCATCTTAAGGCGAATTAGTTTTAATTCCATGCGCCACTTGGTGGTAATTATCCGAAACACTAAGTGTTTACACTTATGCAAAAGTACGGTATAATGGATGATAATTAACACTAAATTCCTTGATTGGTGAACCCAATACCTCAATCAAAACTTTGATAATTTGATCTTTATGAATTGGTAATAAAAAGTTTTTATTAAAATTATGCTACAAGATGAATGCATGACATCTTTGTACATATTTGATTGACCACATAAAATCAAAACTAGTACCCTTTTAAATTAAGAATATGCCATCTAATTAAAAGGAACACTTAAAGTTGCAATTTACGTCATGACAAGACTTGGCGAGATTGTGATGGAGAGGTAAATCTCTATGTAAAGTCGGACCTTACATGGACATATTTGCAGCTTCTTTAAGTTAGACACTTAAGTTGAGTAGGAAGTGAGACCGGACTCAATGGCATAAGATGGGATGAAACATGTTTATATTTGCAATAGCGTTGGAAAATATAAATCCCATAATGATCTAGGAGTTGGAAATTGTTTGCCAATTAATGTTCGACAGATTACCTTATTATATGCGTTTGTTGCTAGCGGATCAACCGATGTAATGAACCTATGATAATTTGGATCCTAGTTTTAGAAAATTCTATGGTTATATGAATATTACCTTGGGTATTTTATTTTCTTGAAAAGTTTAATTATCGAAAATACTAAAATTGAATTTTGCTAATTCTTTAAATGTATTAATGCAACATTAAACCGTAAACGTAGGTTATTCTCAGACAGTAAAATTGATCTACACCGTAAGGGTTTTAGTAGAGTCAACGTTACTAAAAGAATAAACCTAGTCCTCTTTTCACGCGAAAGAGTGAGATTTAACCTATCCCTTTTCATGAATGAAGAAAGGTATGATAGGACAAATTAGAATTGTCTAAATTCTAAATACATAACTCGTAAGCAAATTTAAATAGTTAAGAAAATTGCATATTTCGAGTTATTAAATTAGAAGCTAGACTAATTATCGTATAATTGGTAAAAGACAAACTAGCATATTTTATCTAGTTGTTGTGCTTTGACCATTTAAAAGTACTACTTACAATTGTTGGAATAGTAGAACTATTAAGAAAGAAATTGCATGCCCAATTTTTCAAGTTAATAGCATTGATGGATAAATTCATCATCTACATAGTAGAATACATTCTTTTAAGTACATTTGTAATCATTATGTATGGACTTTCTCAAAGGTGTAGGAAGTAAATAATACACTATTTTCTTTCAACGTTAATGAAACACTTACAATGTTGTCAAATCCGATTGGGAGTGTTGTGTTCTTATTCTCGAATAAGGAATTAATGTAATGATCTCTTATTCGGTGGGAGTTACAAGCTTTGTCATATTGGTAGTAACCCGATTATCTCTAGAATGTCTTAAGATAATTACTTTCCACTTGTAGACACTTATGTTTTCAAGGATAGTCATGTACGTTTCCTTATTAGACAATGAAGTGGTTCTACATCTACTAGTTATGCTAATATCAATGACACAATCATATTAGTCACATAAACAAACATATGTCGTGTTGTTTATCTGCTACATGATGTTGTTCAATGCACAAGTGGGAGAAATCTATATTGTGTGCAAGGTACAACATATAAGTATATGATTTAACGGATTCTCTTGACTGCAAGGTAAGAGATCAACATTCTAATATAACTTGTACATATCTAATTCAAGAAACACTTGGTGTTGCAATTTACGTCATGTCAGAACTTGACGAGATTGTAACAACAAAGTAAATCTCTATGTGAAGTCAGACCTTGCATGGACATATTTGCAGTTTCTAAATTAGACAAGTATTTAGAACATGTGTCAAAATGATATATAAGACTACTTCAAATTTTATATTTATGTATTATTAGAATGACATAAATAAATGAAGTAATCTAATACTACTTCAATTTGTTTATTTATGTATTTTGGAATGACATAAATGAAAAATAATGTAGTCCTACATTATTGTGAAGTAAATAAATTAACTTGAAATTACTATTGAAACCAAGAGTTGTGTTCATAATTACTTTAGTTAAACATGTTTATGATTCATTGTAAAGACATAAACATAAAGTCTTTTAAGACTTATAATAAAGTAAGATGTTAACTTGTTATGGTTTTAATTAAGACATATACAAGAAGTCATTGAGTTGATCAATGATTTATAACGTATAATGGAATTATAACAATTTATGTTTCTTGTTGAGACATGGATATGAAGTGACTTGGTTAAAAGGTACTTGTGTTAATAAAGCATGTAATTGGCTTGGAAAGTCTATTATACCATTAAGTGACTTAGTTGGTAAATAGGTAAGCCAAAAGGAATATGTTTATCTTATATATTGTTAGATTGTCTTGCAATATTAATTTTAATGAATACCACAAGTTGATGGTATGTTCAGTTAGGAGAATCAAAGTATATTTGATTTGTTTGATTCAAGATAACCATAACTTCTTTCTTAAAAAGTAACAAGGTTAGAATATTGAGTATGGATTGAATATACTCAATATGACTCCAACCTAGAAGATTAATAAAACACCATTTCATTATGGAATGTGATGAATCACATTAAGTTTTAAAGTTGAAGATTCTGAATTTGTTAAACTACTTATGAATAGGTTATTAACAAACTAATGTCAGGAATTATCAATGTGTATTTGTAATGTCCCAAATAGAGAACAATGTAGTTTTGCTCTAATTGCTAAGTATATATAGATAGTCTATATATTACAAAAGGCAAGTGGGAGTTTTGTTTTGAAAGATAAAATTACAAGATACATAATCTTCTAGAACACACTAGTAAATATCATGATGAGGTTAGACATGTAAATGATAGACCTCATGATGATGGAATTTTCATTCATAGATCTGCAAGGATATCTCGATATTTGACTTATATGTTGAGAAATATGAGTTCTGGATTATAGTAAACCCGATAATCTTTATGATGGATTACCAAATATTGAATTGGGTAAATTACTCATACTATGAATGTTAAAGATGTCATCCATAAAGATAATCAATTTTGGAAATTTGGTTTATCTTAATAGTTAGACTAGAGAATGGAAATGAGTTTCTTCAAAGAGATGAAAAACCCTAGTGGTTTGAATTTCTATGTAGAAATCATATGGACAATATTGTACACATATTTAATGCATGTTTTATGACAAGATTATTAATCATATTTAAGCAATTAATTGTGATTGGATATTCTTTTCTAGACACATTAAATATATAAAGATGATAATTGTCATACTTGTTTTCATTAATATGAAATATGACAATGGAATATCAAAACTCTTTCTTGAGAAATTACTTGAGCGAGGACGAGAAGTAATTGAAAGGTTTTGAATTCATATAATCTTTGGAAGTGTACAAGTGCAATAATTCTTGAATGGATAAATGCATGCATCTATGAAATTATTCTTATATTAAATTATTAAATCCATTTTCGATTTATAATTAAAATAAGATAAATTTTAAGTATTCACGAAAGCTAGTGGGAGTATTATGTTAAGATTTTAAATCTTATATGTTGAATAACATATAGGAAGTAACATTCCTTATAAGCTAAATGTTAAGTTTTAGATTGGAATGAAACTTCACTTATAAGATTTAAGAATTAAAACATACAACCTTGGAATATATGTTTATTGTTAATAAACATGTGCGATAAAATAAATGATTCTAATAAAACATGATATATCATTTGGGAAATTGATAAATATCTTTTGACAAGATAGAACGTGAATGAAGTCTAAGTTTGACCGTAGATTCATCATGTACATCATGTAGTGTATTAAAATTGTTGTATCATTCTTGAATAAGAAGTGATTTGACAACATTGATATCTAATTAAAAGTCATTAGATAACTTGTGTAATGAATATTCTAATAGAATTACATCCTTAAAACCTGAATTGCTCCTAGATTCTATGGATGAACAATATGTCAATTGTTGTGCAAATTGTCATCGCCTTTAAACTTGAAAGTTAGGAAAGCATCAAACGTTACATAATAAGATATTAAAGTTTACGGAGTTTTAATGGGCACATTGTTGTTTGTATACAATGATGTCGGTTTAATTGAGATGACACTCAATACTAGTCATGGTAGGATTTTATCCTTGTTAATGGCCATGTGAACTAGTAGTGCTTATCTAAGAGCACAGTTGCATTATACATTAAAAGAATAAGAATACTTTAAACTTTGAAATGTTTGAAAGTTTAAATTGTCATAAATTGGTGAAAGAGGATGTCACACACTTTATGAATTATTATGTGGATTGGTGAATGCACACATACAAGGACTTCACTAATTGAATTCTTGAAATAAGTATTCTCAAAATTACGATAGATCAAGATGGTTGATTTATGTCTAGTCAACAAGTATGATTGTCATTACTTGAGGCATAATTCATCAACTGGAATTTTCATGCATTGATCTATTTGGTATTTGGATAAGGGATGTTAAACAATTGTTATAATAAATCAAATACTTGGTATGATTGATTTTATAATATATTGTATCCTATATTTGCATGTTTAATCCGTGAATAAATTTATTTATTCTAAATCGTCCTTTGTCGATTAATGATATGGGAGTATCGTTAAACTAAGACAAATCTGAGAGATATGGTAGAATATACTTGAAAGTATATTGATGAGAATGCATACCAATTTCAGATGATATTCAATGAATTGAATATAGGACTTATCCCAACTACATAATTTACTTTGTGGATATTGTTATAAGTAAATTATGAATAGTTATCCTCGCACTTGAGATACCGGATAAGTGTCATGAATGTAGTGCATACGTGGAACAACTTAACGCTATCACGTGGCGGTAGTCATAAGGGTTGTTTCACAAGTGTTGCAAAGTTCATGGGTTATTCTCGTAGTCAAGATAGAATTTGTTCCTTCAAATTTATTTTGGAGTTTAATCTTCTTTGGGACCCTCGTAGGGTTGATAAGATGTTTGTGTGGCCACACCCAAAATCTCCCTAAATATGTTTAGAAGATTTGGTAATCTTGTTCAATCACTTATAACGAGAAATGTAATAGTTGGATAAAGAATGACTTAATTCCATATCTTTATTTAACATGGTATTAGAAACAAAAGGATAATAATAATGAGAAATCATTAAAGGTTTTCCAGAGCCTTGCTCGAGTTGTACTAGAGGCATCGAAGTGTTGCTAGACGCTAACCGAATGTGATCACTCTATTAAGATATATCCAGTGGGAGCTGTTGGTTTTATGGATATAAATTAGTAGACGTGAGTTAGGATCGAACTCGAGACTTTGGGATTGCACACTTTACGTATGAGAATTTAAAGTTAATAATTAAATATAAACGTTATATTTATTTATTTATTAAACGAAATAACTAACGAACGTTAAGTAATTATTGTAATGGACTAACAGTTAAAGGTATTTGAAAAGGACTTAATTGCAAAAGTTGAAGGTTCCTAATCCTTTGGGAATCCTACACCGATCGCCTAAAGAGAAAAGGAAACAACCTCAACTTGTTCACCAAGTTTAGTTGGGTATGTTAGGAATTAGAAATTCCCGGTATTAAAGAGTCGGTCACCTCAAGTATATGTAATCGTTAGAAAGCTTGTAGTCGTAGTAATCCTTAAGTTAAGTAGTATTCAGTTAAGTAACACCGTGGAGGACGGACGGGTCTTTACCCACTGTATGCCTGATCCACAGCCCAAAGTGTGGCGAGTTATGTAAGACTATATATACTCTCTACCTTCCAAGGTAGAGAGTTGGAGCTCATAATAATATCTTTCACTTTCTCTCACTAAGTTCCCTAAACCTCTAACTTTCTCTCTCTAGAATTACATCTTATACGCCACCTTGTGTTATGGTTTGATGTGTATGTGAAAAGTTATATCTTACAATTGGTATCAAGAGCCATGGTTAGATCATATCTTGCACATCTTTGGATTTATAGTGGTTTTAGGTGGTTTTGAGTTTGAAAAGTTTAGTGGTTTTGCATCATTTGGGTGATTTCTTGTGTTAAAGTTTGAATTTTGTTGGTACTTTTGTGTTTAGAATCATCATAAGTGTTTAGGTTTTCATTTGGTAAGCTTGAATCATCTTGGTTGGGTTGTTTTGGATTGAAAAGTGATGTTTATATGGTTTTTCATGGTAGCGAGTTAGTTCACGGATAACCTTTCTTCATAGCGACTTGCTTCATTATTTTGTAGCGACTTACGGTGTTAAAAGCTAGCGAGTTAGAGCTAGCGAGTTAAAGGACAAGTAGTGGACTCTCCACTCACGGGTAGCGACTTGTGGTAGCGACTTGGTCAATGTGAGTTGCTCTTTAGCGACTTGTGTTTCTAGCGACTTGTGTAGCAATTGTCGCCAAAATTTGGTTAGCGACTTGGTTCGTAGCGAGTTACTACTTAGCGACTTGTTTTTCCGTTAGCGACTTGGGATTCTAGCGACTTGGGTGTCTAGCGAATTAATTGGTAGCGACTTAGTGGATTTGTTTCTAGCGACTTAGAGCTTTATCATCTAGCGACTTGAGTGATTGTTTACGGTTTTCTCTTGATTTAGTAAAATCCCGTGAAAGAATCTATTTCCGGTTTAATCATTGAGTTATAAAATCCCGTATAATCGATAACATGTCCACCAACGTCCCTACCGTCATCTCCATCATTGTCGAGGATGTACAAGCGGTGGATCGATACTGCCCACCCATGCTTGACAGAATCGACTACGATTCTTGGGCTCAACGAATCGATTGTATTGCCTTGGAAAGGAAAATGGTGTCAATATTCTAAAATCCATTGATGAAGGACCATATCGAGTTGAAACGACTAGAGACATACTTGATACTAATGAAGATGGTACTCTATTTACGGAATGGACAGACCTAAGATGTATGATGAGCTTGATGATAAGGAGAAAAGAGATTTGATGCGATATCGGGGCTTCAAACATTGTTCTTCAAGGTCTTCCTAAAGACATCTACAAGTCGATCAATCATAACATCAAGCAAAGGCGGTTTGGGATAATGTTAAGATGCTTCTCTCGGGTTCGAAACTAACTATGGAAGACAGAGAATCCCAACTCTATGACGAATTTGAGCACTTCAAGATGAAACCAGATGAGAGTGTCTATGAGTACTATGTGAGATTTCATAAGTTAGTGAATGACATGAGGAACATCGAATGACTATGCCTAACATTCGATTGAATTCAAAATTTGTGAACAACATGAATCCCGAATGGCACAAGTTTGTTACCGTGAAGCTTACTAAAGGATTGAAGAACACAAACTATGAGCAACTCTATGCCTTCCTCCTTCGAATGAGAGACATGCCATGTTTGAAAAATTGATTCTCAATCGGTTCAAAACCAACCAGGAGAGACAAGTTCGCCTAATGACTCAACAACTTTCTACTCAAACATTGGAATCACAACCAAAGCATCACAAGTCATACCCTTGGGTAATGGTAATCACAAACTCATTCCTCGATCCTATGTTCAAACAAGTCGATCTTGATGCACGCGTGGATAACATCGTTAATCAACTAGCTCTACTCATTAGTCAAAACATGAATTCTCTCCACAAACCAACAACAACCTTCGAACCGCATCTAACCCACATAATCAAGCCACCGTTAAAGATGGAAGGATCGTGGTGCAACCAGCTTCAGGAAAGACAGTATGATCGGGGAAGAGGTGGAGTGGAGAGGTTATGTTGGAAACCGAGAATCGAGGAAGAAATGGTAACCAAGGTCAACCTAAGCCAATTAAATGCTACAACCGTGGTGGTGAAGGTCACATTGCAAGAGGCGCACATCTCCAAAGCGTCCTCGAATCCGATTACTTGAGAGATAAGATGTTGTTGCACAAGCTCGGGACAATGGTGCTGCGTTGGATGAAGAGGAATTGTTGCTTTCTTCTTGAGGGCAATGCAAAGACCTATGATGCGGATGTGGATGAGCGGCCTATTCAGGAGATAGGTCACAATCATCGAATGCCTTTCAAGTCGCCGATCGTGATGCTTACGACTGATGTAGATGATGGACCCATCGCACACACAATCTTTATGGCTAGCATCTCTCCAATGGTTTCTCCCAAGATCTCTTCCTCACCACAAGTCGGCACATCCAAGGACAAACTCATCTCGAGGTATTAAAACTATACGATGATGTCGATGTGCAACAGATGCATGACAAAGTACAACCAATGAAACTTTTGAATCAAATATTGAAAATATGGGTAATATCAATATTGTCCCATACGATCAATGCGTGAAACAAAGTGAAAGTGAAATTGTACCTAGTGATGCATCTTCTGCATCAACAATGACTATGTCTTTGATGAATACACCGCATGTGCTCTAATGATTCCATAATTTCGAACTAAATGCCTATAAGGAACGTGTTGCTATTTATGAACAACGGCAAAATTTGAGTTGACCACTCGTGAGCGGAAATGGATGTCCAAGTGAGTACAAGAATTAGAAAAGTAAGTTTAGAGAAGAAGTATTGAAACAAGAATTAAATTCCTTGCAAGAAAAACTTTCTAAAACAATAAGCAAAAACAAGAACTTCAAGAAAATGTGAAAATGCTTAAGCAAGAATTTAATGCAAAGGAATCAAAACTCTTGAGAGATTTTTCTAATCTGAAAACTTTGAAAACAAACTTGAAAACAAGTTGTATTTACAAGGAAACACCATTTAGATCGCTCACATGATCACTAAGCATAGAGTTCTAAGCGATAAGCATAGCGTTCCCTTGTAGAGGAACCAAATCCAGAGGTAATTAAAAGGCTAGAAATGCTCATAAGGTAATTTATGATGGTAATGAAGTCCTTAAACCTAGGCGAAACCTAGTTGCGTTGAGTGCACCGAGGAAGATAAGATTTTAAATGAAATCACTAGGAAAAGATGAATAAGAAGCAAGATGATCCCAAATGCAAAGAGAAAACATAATCTTCTCTCCTCATGATTACAAGAAGGAAAACTGGATTGCCTTGAACAAGTTTAAGCCTCGAGACTTTGTTGACTCCCGAACAAGTCTTCGGAAAATGGATTTAGATAAGCAGAAAGCCGAAAATATTGTAGAAACAAACCTTCCCCTTCGAAAATGCCTAGAGCAACTGTGTATCCTCCTAATACACCTATGCATCTTGTACCTAGAACAATTGCCACTAAAAGCAAGACATTAATTAGCCAATACGTTATATTCCAACTATTTGTTGATTTTGAGAAAACTTGCAAGAAAAGGATCACTCCCACTGGTATAACTGAAGGTGAAAGAGGTTTTGAACAAATGAAAGAATGTTATTTAACTGAGGTCATGCCTTTCTTTAAACTTCTAAAAGATCACTTTGAGAGTCTTAAAAAGGGGTAGAAGCTGATATTAAGGGTATGGAAAAGGAATTTGATGCAATGGTTGTTGAAGTTAGTGATTATGAGTGCACTAAAATATAATGAGATTGAGAGAAAGAACTTGCATACATTAAATGAGAATCTTATTCTTGAATGTGTTGCTCAAGATGTGTTTTCATCGCTTCAAATTGCTCTATTAATGCTTCCAAATTTCATGAATTATCTGTGTCCTGAAAGTCTCCCATGATCGTGTCATTGAGCTTGAAAAACTAATTCTAAACTAAATGAGAAAATTGAACTGGATGATCATGACAATTTGGTTAAACATTTTCTAAACTAGAAGTTGAGTATTTTAATCTACAACTAAAATATCAACATCTCAAAGAAAATGTCAAAACTTCAAATATCAAGACATCTTCGGATGCTCCGAGTTTGATGCGCTTTTCAAATTAACAAACGAGATGAATGATTCAAGCTCGGTGTAACACGATCGTAAAGTTGAAAGCCCAAATCTCTCAATTAAAGGGTCAAACGAACAATATGACAGCTCCCAAATGCCTCCTTCTTTAGATTCTCGAATTCTCAAACGTTTCATCTTCAAAACCTAGTAAATGCTTTACAAAAGGAAAGCGAAAGTTTTCTAGAAGAGAATGAAAAGGTTAAACGTCATTTCAATGAGTTGTTTGAATCAATTAAAGTCACTCGTAACAAAACAACAAACAAATAACTTCATTGCAAAAGGAAATTGAGAATCAAGAGTTAGGTAAAAGGAAAATGCCAATGATCAATGAGGAGAATGTTGTATCTAAGGTTCACTCGCAATAAATATGCTTTATCCGTGACATATGTCCCCTCACCTAAGGAACAACAAACTTGCCATTCAAACATATTTCTCATCCCTTAAGGATTGCTTAGAAGGCTGCGTGAGATTGTTGAAGAGGATAAGCTGAGAAACCTCATGATAATGCAATTGGACATGCATGCTCATATGCCAAACGATCTCAAGAAATCTTAGAATGCTTGATCACCATATGCCCAAAGACATTAGGTGAGAGAGTTAACCTTTGATTCCATGCTCAATGCCTAAGGCCAAATATGAGATGCACTCGATCCCCAATGTTTTGAATGAGAGTCGTAGTGTACCCTTGAGTAGTTCGATTCTAGATCCGTCAATGCTAGGAAAGTGAACTCTAATGTGCCTTCTAGGAGTACCAATCTCGGTACATCTAGCTTTATGAAAGTGAACCGTAGTGCACCGCATGTAGTTCGGATCCCACATCTAAGCAGGTGGTGCAAAGAGTAGTAAAACAAACTAATGTTCCCATTCCTACAGAGTAATCGGTGACATTAAAGGGAGCAGTCAAAGTCTCAAGACAATACAAGGAATGATAGGACCTCTCAAGCTAAGAATGTGCCTTTGGAAGAAAGTAGAAGAACAATCTAGGAACCTTAAGTTTGAATCGAATAAAACGAATCGTGTTGATTCTAGTATTAGCCATAAGCGTCATTGTAATTAATTCAATTCGATACCATTTGCAAAACTTGTACCGATGTTTGCTTGAATTACGCTTTCTAATCATGGATGTGATGTCAATGCTTTGCCTAATGATGTTAATTGTCCAATCAATATTGTTAATGCTAAAATTCATGCTAAAAGGCTAAAAGGCACAAGCGAAAGAAAGTTAGAAAACAAGGAAACCCACAGGAAGAACATTCAGTGAGAATAGGTTCTTATTGGATACCATTGGTCATAAGACCCATCGATAATGCCCACTAGAAAATGGATGCCTCTTGGTAGAACTATTCCTTAAAAGTGGTCACACATAAAATGCAGACTAATCTGAGACACTAGTAGTGCATCTACTCATAATGATTCCATTACATCATTGTCCGATATGAATGCTTCTATTTACGATGTGGGTGTTCCAACTGCTGCTACTAACCAAATGGAACCCATTCTTGCATGGGGATCCCAATTATCCGATTATCCATTCTTGTCGTGTTCAACTGCAGATCGTTCAAATCGCTTACGTGGTACCGGACTCAGTTTGTTCCAAGCATATATTTGGAGACGGTCACGGCTCATGAACTTCGTGAGCAAATTCATCGGACTATTAGATTTGGTAATGATCATTTCGGTGCTATTATGGGTTATGGAGATTATGTTGTTGGTGATAGTGTCATCTCCGTGTGTATTATGTGGAAGGTTTAGGTCATAAATCGTTCTCTGTTGGTCAATTCGTGATTACGATCTAGAAGTAGCCTTGAAAACATACCGCTTTGTTAGAAATCTTAATGGTAAGGAACTGTTGAAAGGAACTCGTGGCTCAAACCTTTACACTATCTCTATCGATGACATGATGAGAGCTTCACCAATCTGCTTGTTATCAAAGGCTTCAAAGACTAAGTCATGGTTATGGCATCGTCGTCTCAATCACTTGAACTTCGGCACCATCAACGATCTTTCCAGAAAGGACTTAGTTGTAGGTTTACCTAGACTAAAGTATGAAAAGGATCATCTTTGTTCAAGATGTCAATTGGGAAAAAGCAAGAAGTATGCCCATAAACCCAAACCCACTAACTCATCACGAAGTTCTTCATATGATTCATATGGATTTATGTGGACCAATGAGGGTGCGAGAATATCTTTGGGAAGAAATATGTGTTAGTTGTGGTTGATGATTATTCTAGATTCACCGGTCAAGTTCTTAAGGACAAAGGATGAAACTCACGATATCATCATCAAACTCATCAAACAAGTGCGAGTTAGACTAAACAAAACGCCGTAATCATCGAGCAGACAATGGGCCGAGTTTGTCAACAAACAACTTAGTGAATTCTATGAAAGCGTTGGAATCGACCATCAAAGAAGTGTTCCACGAACCCCTCAATGAGCGGTGTAGTTGAAAGGCGAAATCGTACTCTTGTTGAAGCCGCTAGAACAATCTTGATCTACTCAAAGGTTCCAATGTTTCTACGGGTCAAGCAATTGCCAAGCATGCTACACAAAATCGTTCCACGATTCACACCATTCATGGAAAAACTCCATATGAACTTGTCCACAACGAAAACCTAATCTATCTTTCCTTCGTGTGTTTGGTGCCTTGTGCTATCCAACTAATGAGGTCAAGACTTGGGCAAACTTAGAGCTAAAGTCGACATTGGAGTATTTGTAGGATATGCACCAAACAAAAGGGATACCGAATCTACAACAAAAGAACCCGAAATATCATGGAAACAATTCACGTTCGTTTGATGAGTGACCGGTCAAATGGCTCTGGACACTCCATTTCAGGACCCGCACTTCAAAAGCAGTCCTATTGGTTCATCCTTGTTCCAAACTTCTCTCAAGAAACACCATATGTACCTCCATCCGAAGATGATGTAAAGAAATTGTTTGATCCAATGTTTGATGAAATGTATGAGTCTACTACTAATGAGGTCTTGATCCCTACAACAGAGGATGCTCACATTCCGATGAATGAAGTCAATCCATCGGTTTCAATATCTCAGTAAGTCAAGAAGCACTGCTGCGAGATCCTTGATCTCATCAACAAATCATCATTCTTCAAATGTACATCATGGAAATGTTTCGCATCAATGATGAAGTTAATCCCTTTGACTCTCTGAAGATGCTCCATTTGAAAACATATTTGCTACTCACGAATCATCATCGAACCATCTTCTTGAGAGACATCGACTCGACTACTTGGTTCCTCAACAAATGCCACATGAACACCTCGGAAAATGGACTCACGATCATCCATTAGACAACATCATTGGAAATCCCTCTCGTCTGTATCAACACGGAAGCAACTCGCAACCGATGCCTTATGGTGCTTCTTCAACTCAAGACTATCTAAGATCGAACCAAAAGATGTTAAAACCGCTATGAATGAAGATAGTTGGTTCAATGCTATGCAAGATGAAATCCATGAGTTTGATCGTCTGGATGTATGGGAGTTAGTACACGCTCAGATCGTGCTATGATTATAGCTCTAAAATGGATCTTCAAAGTAAAACTTGATGAGCATGGTGATGTGTTGAAAAACAAGGCTCGATTAGTTGCTAAAGGATATCGTCAAGAGGAGGTATAGACTTTGAAGAATCTTTTGCTCCAGCTTGCTCGAATCGAGGCAATCGAAATCTTTCGGCTAATCTTTGCTAGTAAGAACATGGTAGTTTATCGGATGGATGTAAAGACGGCATTTCTAAGCGGAGATCTTAAAGAAGTTGTCTCGTCGCCCAACCCAAGGATTTGTGAATCAAGAGCATCCTACTCACGTTTATCGTTTGAAGAAGGCTCTTTACGGTTTAAAGCAAGCTCCAAGGGCATGGTATGATACCTATCAAAGTTTCTTCTATCAACCGGATTCATCAAAGGAGCGATTGATCCTACATTGTTCACCGTGAAGTCGAGCAAACATTTGATTCATGTTCAAATTTATGTTGATGATATTATTTTGCCTCGATGACCCAATGGAATGTGATCGTTTTCAAATGAAATGAGTTCAAAGTTTCAAATGTCAATGATGGGACAAATGTCATTTTCTTGGGATTACAAATTTCTCAAAGTCCCGAGGCATTTTCATAAATCAATCTAAATATGCAATGAGATTTTAAAGAAATTTGGATTTGATTCAAGTGACCTGTTGACACCCCCATGATTGACCGAACCAAACTAGATGAGGACCTCTCGGGATCATGATTGACCAAACGAAATATAGGAGTATGATTGGATCCACGATGTACCTCAACGCTAGTGAGACCGACATCTTGTTCTCTGTGTGCATGTGTGCGAGATACCGAGCTAAGCCTACTAAAAGCACCTTGAAAGCGATTAAGCGGGTCTTCGGTATCTCCAAGGAACCATCAATATGGGACTATGGTACCAAGGACACCGGTATGTCACTAACGGCCTATCACGAGATCTTGATCATGCGAGTTGTCAAGATACACGTCGAAATACGTGCCTGAGGTGCTCGGTTTACGGGTGATAAGCTTGTGAGTCGGTCTTCAAAGAAGCAAATGAGTACTTCTATTTCCTCTGAGAGGTTGAATACATAGCCATGTCATCTTGTTGTGCTCAAATCTTATGGATGAGATCTCAATTATCGACTATGGCTTTGAATTCAACAAAATCCTTTGTCTTGTGATAATAAAGTGCTATTGCTCTCTCATGCAACAGCGTTCAACACTCAAGAGCAAAGCATATCGACATTCGACATCATTTCATCGTGGAACAAGTGGAAAAAGGTGTGGTGGAACTATATTTTGTGAGGTCTCGAATATCGGTTAGCGGACATCTTCACCAAAGCTCTTCCAAGAGAATGTTTTGAGTTTATTCTTCCACGTCTTGGTTTGAAAAGCCTTCAACCAGAAACTCTCAAACGTCTTCAGGAAGAAGACGAGGAGTAAAGGTCTTTCTTCATCTATCTCTTGTATATATCTATTCGAAAAATCAAAATACAAAAATATAAAACCTTCAAAATCCATAAAAAATTTGAAAAATTCGAAAAATCTTCAAAAAATATTGTCATTTTGTCATTTTTCTCTCGACTCGATAATATCTACGGTCTTTGTGCTGTCATTCAAAGAATGACACGGGACTTTAGATATTGTTCGAATTCTTTATAAAAAAAAAATAATAAAAAAAAAAAAAAAAATGAAAGATTTAAGTTAGAGGTTTAGGGAACTTTCTCTCACTAAGTTCCCTAAACCTCTAACTTTCTCTCTAGAATTACATCTTATACGCCACCTTGTGTTATGGTTTGATGTGTATGTGAAAAGTTATATCTTACAATTGGTATCGAGAGCCATGGTTAGATCATATCTTGCACATCTTTGGATTTATAGTGGTTTTAGGTGGTTTTGAGTTTGAAAAGTTTAGTGGTTTTGCATCATTTGGGTGATTTCTTGTGTTAAAGTTTGAATTTTGTTGGTACTTTTGTGTTTAGAATCATCATAAGTGTTTAGGTTTTCATTTGGTAAGCTTGAATCATCTTGGTTGGGTTGTTTTGGATTGAAAAGTGATGTTTATATGGTTTTCATGGTAGCGAGTTAGTTCACGGATAACCTTTCTTCATAGCGACTTGCTTCATTATTTTGTAGCGACTTACGGTGTTAAAAGCTAGCGAGTTAGAGCTAGGTAGTTAAAGGACAAGTAGTGGACTCTCCACTCTGGTAGCGACTTGTGGTAGCGACTTGGTCGATGTGAGTTGCTCTTTAGCGACTTGTGTTTCTAGCGACTTGTGTAGCAATTCGCCAAAATTTGGTTAGCGACTTGGTTCGTAGCGAGTTACTACTTAGCGACTTGTTTTTCTCATTAGCGACTTGGGATTCTAGCGACTTGGGTGTCTAGCGAATTAATTGGTAGCGACTTAGTGGATTTGTTTCTAGCGACTTAGAGCTTTATCATCTAGCGACTTGAGTGATTGTTTACGGTTTTCTCTTGATTTAGTAAAATCCGTGAAAGAATCTATTTCCGGTTTAATCATTGAGTTATAAAATCCGTATAATCGATAACATGTCCACCAACGTCCCTCATCATCTCCATTTGTTGCGAGGATGTACAAGCAAATGGATCGGATACTCGTCCACCCATGCTTGACAGAATCGACTACGATTCTTGGGCTCAACGAATCAGATTGTATTGCCTTGGAAAGGAAAATGGTGTCAATATTCTAAAATCCATTGATGAAGGACCATATCGAGTTGAAGCGACTAGAGACATACTTGATACTAATGAAGATGGTACTCTATTTACGGAATGGACAGACCTAAGATGTATGATGAGCTTGATGATAAGGAGAAAAGAGATTTGATGCGAGATATCGGGGCTTCAAACATTGTTCTTCAAGGTCTTCCTAAAGACATCTACAAGTGATCAATCATAACAACAAGCAAAGGCGGTTTGGGATAATGTTAAGATGCTTCTCTCGGGTTCGAAACTAACTATGGAAGACAGAGAATCCCAACTCTATGACGAATTTGAGCACTTCAAGATGAAACCAGATGAGAGTGTCTATGAGTACTATGTGAGATTTCATAAGTTAGTGAATGACATGAGGAACATCGAATGACTATGCCTAACATTGAGTTGAATTCAAAATTTGTGAACAACATGAATCCCGAATGGCACAAGTTTGTTACCGTTGTGAAGCTTACTAAAGGATTGAAGAACACAAACTATGAGCAACTCTATGCCTTCCTCCTTGAGAATGAGACATGCCATGTTTGAAAAATTGATTCTCAATCGGTTCAAAACCAACCGGGAGAGACAAGTTCGTCTAATGACTCAACGACTTTCTACTCAAACATTGGAATCACAACCAAAGCATCACAAGTCATACCGCTTGGGTAATGGTAATCACAAACTCATTCACGATCCTATGTTCAAACAAGCGATCTTTGATGCACGCGTGGATAACATCGTTAATCAACTAGCTCTACTCATTAGTCAAAACATGAATTCTCTCCACAAACCAACAACAACCTTGAATCGCATCTAACCCATAATCAAGCCATTTATTAAAGATGGAAGGATCGTGGTGCAACCATTCGGAAAGGCAAGTATGATCGGGGAAGAGGTGGAGCTGGGAGAGGTTATGTTGGAAACGAATCGAGGAAGAAATGGTAACCAAGGTCAACCTAAGCCAATTAAATGCTACAACCGTGGTGGTGAAGGTCACATTGCAAGGCGCACATCTCCAAAGCGTCCTCGAATGCCGATTACTTGAGAGATAAGATGTTCTTGGCACAAGCTCGGGACAATGGTGCTGCGTTGGATGAAGAGGAATTCTTTGTTTCTTCTTTGAGGCAATGCAAAGACCTATGATGCGAGATGTGGATGAGCGGCCTATTCGGGAGATAGGTCACAATCATCGAATGCCTTTCAAGTCGTTCGTGATGCTTACGACTCGATGTAGATGATGGACCTCTCGCACACACAATCTTTATGGCTAGCATCTCTCCAATGGTTTCTCCCAAGATCTCTTCCTCACCACAAGTGGGCACATCCAAGGACAAACTCATCTCGAGGTATTAAAACTATACGATGATCTTGATGTGCAATGATGCATGACAAAGTACAACCAACTGAAACTTTTGAATCAAATATTGAAAATATGGGTAATATCAATATTGTCCCATACGATCAATCGTGAAACAAAGTGAAAGTGAAATTGTACCTAGTGATGCATCTTCTGCGATCAACAATGACTATGTCTTTGATGAATACACCGCATGTGCTCTAATGATTCCATAATTTACGAACTAAATGCCTATAAGGAGCGTGTTGCTATTTATGAACAACGGGCAAAATTTGAGTTGACCACTCGTGAGCGGGAAATGGATGTCCAAGTGAGTACGATAATTAGAAAAAGTAAGTTTAGAGAAGAAGTATTGAAACAAGAATTAAATTCCTTGCAAGAAAAACTTTCTAAAAGCATTAAGCAAAACAAGAACTTCAAGAAAATGTGAAAATGCTTAAGCAAGAATTTAATGCAAAGGAATCAAAACTCTTGAGAGATTTTCTAATCGAAAACTTTGAAAAACAAGTTGTATTTACAAGGAAACACCATTCAGATTGCTCACATGATCACTAAGCATAGAGTTCTAAGCGATAAGCATAGCGTTCCCTTGTAGAGGAACCAAATCCGAGGTAATTAAAAAGGCTAGAAATGCTCATAAGGTAATTTATGATGGTAATGAAGTCCTTAAACCTAGGCGAAAACCTAGTTGCGTTGAGTGCACCGAGGAAGATAAGATTTTAAATGAAATCACTAGGAAAAGATGAATAAGAAGCAAGATGATCCCAAATGCAAAGAGAAAACATAATCTTCTCTCCTCATGATTACAAGAAGGAAAACTGGATTGCCTTGAACAAGTTTAAGCCTCGAGACTTTGTTGACTCCCGAACAAGTCTTCGGAAAATGGATTTAGATAAGCGAAAAGTGAAAATATTGTAGAAACAAACCCTCCCTTCGGAAAATGCCTAGAAACAGCTGTATCCTCCTAATACACCTATGCATCTTGTACCTAGAACAATTGCCACTAAAAGCAAGACATTAATTAGCCAATACATTATATTCCAACTATTTGTTGATTTTGAGAAAACTTGCAAGAAAAGGATCACTCCCACGGTATAGCGAAGGTGAAAGAGGTTTTGAACAAATGAAAGAATGTTATTTAAGAGGTCATGCCCTTCTTTAAACTTCTAAAGATCACTTTGAGAGTCTTAAAAAGGGGTAGAAGGCGATATTAAAGGTATGGAAAAGGAATTTGATGCAATGGTTCTTTGAAGTTAGTGATTATGGCGTGCACTAAAATATAATGAGATTGAGAGAAAGAACTTGCATACATTAAATGAGAATCTTATTCTTGAATGTGTTGCTCAAGATGTGTTTTCAACGCTTCAAATTGCTCTATTAATGCTTCCAAATTTCATGAATTATCTGTGTACTCGAAAGTCTCCATGATCGTGTCATTGAGCTTGAAAAACTAATTCTAAACTAAATGAGAAAATTGAACTGGATGATCATGACAATTTGGTTAAACATTTTTCTAAACTAGAAGTTGAGTATTTTAATCTACAACTAAAATATCAACATCTCAAAGAAAATGTCAAAACTTCAAATATCAAGACATCTTCGGATGCTCCGAGTTTGATGCGGTTTTCAAATTAACAAGCGAGATGAGCAATTCAAGCTCGATGTAACACGATCGAAAGTTGAAAGCCCAAATCTCTCAATTAAAGGGTCAAACGAACAATATGACGGGCTCCCAAATGCCTCCTTCTTTAGATTCTCGAAATTCTCAAACGTTTCATCTTCAAAACCTAGTAAATGCTTTACAAAGGAAAACGAAAATTTTCTAGAAGAGAATGAAAAGGTTAAACATCATTTCAATGAGTTGTTTGAATCAATTAAAGTCACTCGTAACAAAACAACGAACAAATAACTTCATTGCAAAAGGAAATTGAGAATCAAGAGTCGGGTAAAAGGAAAATGCCAATGATCAATGAGGAGAATGTTGTATCTAAGGTTCACTCTGGCAATAAATCTGCTTTATCTGTGACATATGTCCCCCCTCACCTAAGGAACAACAAACTTGCCATTCAAACATATTTCTCATCCCTTAAGGATTGCTTAGAATGCCTGCGTGAGATTGTTGAAGAGGATAAGCTAGAGAAACCTCATGATAATGCAATTGGACATGCATGCTCATATGCCAAACGATCTCAAGAAATCTTAGAATGCTTGATCACCATATGCCCAAAGACATTAGGTGAGAGAGTTAACCCTTTGATTCCATGCTCAATGCCTAAGGCCAAATATGAGATGCACTTGATTCCCAATGTTTTGAATGAGAGTCGTAGTGTACCCTTGAGTAGTTGATTCTAGATCCATCAATGCTAGGAAAGTGAACTCTAATGTGCCTTCTAGGAGTACCAATCTCGGTACATCTAGCTTTATGAAAGTGAACCGTAGTGCACTGCATGTAGTTCGGATCCCAAAGACATCTAAGCAGGTGGTGCAAAGAGTAGTAAAACAAACTAATGTTCCCATTCCCTACAGAGTAATCGGTGACATTAAAGGGAGCGGTCAAAGTCTCAAGACAATACAAGGAATGATAGGACCTCTCGAAGCTAAGAATGTGCCTTTGGAAGAAAGTAGAAGAACATTCTAGGAACCTTAAGTTTGAATCGAATAAAGCGAATCGTGTTGATTCTAGTATTAGCCATAAGCGTCTCGTAATTAATTCGAATTCGATACCATTTGCAAAACTTGTACCGATGTTTGCTTGAATTCATCTCTAATCATGGATGTGATGTCAATGCTTTGCCTAATGATGTTAATTGTCCGATCAATATTGTTAATGCTAAAATTCATGATAAAAAGGCTAAAAGGCAAAAGCGAAAGAAAGTTAGAAAACAATGGAAACCCACTGGAAGAACATTCGAGAATAGGTTCTTATTGGATACCGTTGGTCATAAGACCAATCGGATAATGCCCACTAGAAAATGGATGCCTCTTGGTAGAACTATTCCCTTAAGAAGTGGTCACACCGTAAGCATAGGACTATCTGAGACACTAGTATTGCATCTACTCATAATGATTCCATTACCTCATTGTCGATATGAATGCTTCTATTTACGATGTGGGTGTTCCAACTGTCGCTACTAACCAAATGGAACCCATTCTTGCATGGGGATCCCAATTATCGATTATCCATTCTTATGCGTGTTCAACCGCATCGTTCAAATCGCTTACGTGGTACACGGACTCAGCCGTTCCAAGCATATATTTGGAGACGGTCACGGCTCATGAACTTCGTGAGCAAATTCATCGGATCATTAGATTTGGTAATAATCATTTCGATGCTATTATGGGTTATGGAGATTATGTTGTTGGTGATAGTGTCATCTCAGTGTATTATGTGGAAGGTTTAGGTCATAATCGTTCTCTGTTGGTCAATTCGTGATTACGATCTAAGTAGCCTTGAAAACATACACCTTTGTTAGAAATCTTAATGGTAAGGAACTGTTGAAAGGAACTCGTGGCTCAAACCTTTACACTATCTCTATCGATGACATGATGAGAGCTTCACCAATCGCTTGTTATCAAAGGCTTCAAAGACTAAGTCATGGTTATGGCATCGTCGTCTCAATCACTTGAACTTGGCACCATCAGCGATCTTTCCGAAAAGGACTTAGTTGTAGGTTCACCTAGACTAAAGTATGAAAAGGATCATCTTTGTTCGACATGTCAATTGGGAAAAAGCAAGAAGTATGCCCATAAACCCAAACCCACTAACTCGTCACGAAGTTCTTCATATGATTCATATGGATTTATGTGGACCAATGAGGGTGCGAGAATATCTTTGGGAAGAAATATGTGTTAGTTGTGGTTGATGATTATTCTAGATTCACAGGGTCAAGTTCTTAAGGACAAAGGATGAAACTCGATATCATCATCAAACTCATCAAACATTGCGAGTTAGACTAAACAAAGCCGCCGTAATCATCGAGCGCACAATGGGCCGAGTTTGTCAACAAACAACTTAGTGAATTCTATGAAAGCGTTGGAATCGACCATCAAAGAAGTGTTCCACGAACCCCTCAATGAGCGGTGTAGTTGAAAGACTAAATCGTACTCTTGTTAAAGCCGCTAGAACAATCTTGATCTACTCAAAGGTTCCAATGTTTCTCTGGTGAAGCAATTGCCACCTGCATGCTACACACAAAATCGTTCCACGATTCACACCATTCATGGAAAAACTCCATATGAACTTGTCCACAACGAAAACCTAATCTATCTTTCCTTCGTGTGTTTGGTGCCTTGTGCTATCCAACTAATGAGGTCAAGACTTGGGCAAACTTAGAGCTAAAGCTAACATTGGAGTATTTGTAGGATATGCACCAAACAAAAGGGATACCGAATCTACAACAAAAGAACCCGAAATATCATGGAAACAATTCACGTTACGTTTGATGGTGACGGTCAAATGGCTCTGGACACTCCATTTCGGGACCCGCACTTCAAAACAGTCCTATTGGTTCATCCCTTGTTCCAAACTTCTCTCAAGAAACACCATATGTACCTCCATCGAAGATGATGTAAAGAAATTGTTTGATCCAATGTTTGATGAAATGTATGAGTCTACTACTAATGAGGTCTTGATCCCTACAACAGAGGATGCTCACATTCCGGTGAATGAAGTCAATCCATCGGTTTCAATATCGTAAGTCAAGAAGCACTGCTGCAGATCCTTGATCCTCATCAACAAATCATCATTCTTCAAATGTACATCATGGAAATGTTTACGCATCAATGATGAAGTTAATCCCTTTGCGACTCTGAAGATGCTCCATTTGAAAACATATTTGCTACTCACGAATCATCATCGAAACCATCTTCTTGGGAGACATCGACTCACCTACTTGGGTTCCTCAACAAATGCCACATGAACACCTCGGAAAATGGACTCACGATCATCCATTAGACAACATCATTGAAATCCCTCTCGTCTCAGTATCAACCCGGAAGCAACTCGAAACCGATGCCTTATGGTGCTTCTTCAACTCGGTACTATCTAAGATCGAACCAAAAGATGTTAAAATTGCTATGAATGAAGATAGTGGTTCAATGCTATGCAAGATGAAATCCATGAGTTTGATCGTCGGATGTATGGGAGTTAGTACTGCTCGGGATCGTGCTATGATTATAGCTCTAAAATGGATCTTCAAAGTAAAACTTGATGAGCATGGTGATGTGTTGAAAACAAGGCTCGATTAGTTGCTAAAGGATATCATCAAGAGGAGGGTATAGACTTTGAAGAATCTTTTGCTCCGGTTGCTCGAATCGAGGCAATCGAAATCTTTCGGCTAATCTTTGCTAGTAAGAACATGGTAGTTTATCGATGGATGTAAAGACGGCATTTCTAAACGGAGATCTTAAAGAAGTCGTCTCGTCGCCAAACTGAAGGATTTGTGAATCAAGAGCATCCTACTCACGTTTATCGTTTGAAGAAGGCTCTTTACGGTTTAAAGCAAGCTCCAAGGGCATGGTATGATACCTATCAAAGTTTCTTCTATCAACCGGATTCATCAAAGGAGCAGATTGATCCTACATTGTTCACCGGAAGTCGAGCAAACATTTGATTCATGTTCAAATCTATGTTGATGATATTATTTTGCCTCGGTGACCCAATGGAATGTGATCGTTTTCAAATGAAATGAGTTCAAAGTTTCAAATGTCAATGATGGGACAAATGTCATTTTCTTGGGATTACAAATTTCTCAAAGTCCGGAGGCATTTTCATAAATCAATCTAAATATGCAACGAGATTTTAAAGAAATTTGGATTTGATTCAAGTGACCTGTTGACACCCCATGATTGACCGAACCAAACTAGATGAGGACCTCTCGGGGATCATGATTGACCAAACGAAATATAGGAGTATGATTGGATCCCCGATGTACCTCACCGCTAGTAGACCGCACATCTTGTTCTCTGTGAGCATGTGTGCGAGATACCGAGCTAAGCCTACTAAAAGCACCTTGAAGCGATTAAGCGGGTCTTCGGTATCTCCAAGGAACCATCAATATGGGACTATGGTACCCGAAGGACACCGGTATGTCACTAACGGCCTATCGAGATCTGCCGATCATGCAGTTGTCAAGATACACGTCGAGTACGTGCGGAGGTGCTCGATTTTGGGTGATAAGCTTGTGAGTGGTCTTCAAAGAAGCAAATGAGTACTTCTATTTCCTCTACTGAGGTGAATACATAGCCATGTCATCTTGTTGTGCTCAAATCTTATGGATGAGATCTCGATTATCGACTATGGCTTTGAATTCAACAAAATCCTCATCTTGTGATAATAAAAGTGCTATTGCTCTCTCATGCAACAACGTTCAACACTCAAGAGCAAAGCATATCGACATTCGACATCATTTCATCGTGAACAAGTGGAAAAAGGTGTGGTGGAACTATATTTTGTGAGGTCGAATATCGGTTAGCGGACATCTTCACCAAAGCTCTTCCAAGAGAACGTTTTGAGTTTATTCTTCCACGTCTTGGTTTGAAAAGCCTTCAACCGAAACTCTCAAACGTCTTGAGGAAGAAGGCGAGGAGTAAAGGTCTTTCTTCATCTATCTCTTGTATATATCTATTCGAAAAATCAAAATACAAAATATAAAACCTTCAAAATCCATAAAAATTTGAAAAATTCAAAATCTTCAAAAATATTGTCATTTTGTCATTTTCTCTCGATTCGATAATATCTACGGTCTTTGTCTTGTCATTCAAAGAATAACACGGACTTTAGATATTGTTCAATTCTTTAAAAAAAAAAAAAAAAAAAAAAAAAATTCAAAAATCAAAAATATTTTTGGGAGAAAGAAAATGGTTTATTGTCATCTTCGAGCAATAACCGGTTTTAAAGAAAGAACGAGCCATGTTTTACCATGTTTTCAAATCCTATGCTCGATTCTATAAACATTTATCTGCTTGAAAACTAAATGCTTTGAAAAATAACTCGGTTTCTATTTTTGATAATCATCGGGACTTATTTGTCAAAATCTCTATCTCTCAATCAACAACCTATGTCATTGATTGAGGGGAGAATGATTTCAATTAAATTATAAAGTTATTTGGCATTAAATTGTTTTCAAAAGATATACATGCATGTCTATAAATGGAGTTTAAAATCTTAAAATCCGATCCGTATCGTTCAAACGCTTTCACAATCAAGTCACAATTCTCCTTAAAACCTTTCAAATCAATTTAAATCTATACGAGATCACAAATCTCAAATGTTTTGATAATTGTGATCGGGAGAATGTGTGATTTAAATTAGATTTAAACCGATATTAAGGTAAATGGTTTCACATGAATGAACATGTCATCCCTCCCACATGTGACAAACGATTTCAATTTTTCAATGCACATGTTGAGGGGAGCATCTATCTTAAACCTTTGGTTTGAAACGTGATCATTCATCCTAATGTGCGGTTCCTCTAGTATGTGCAAAACTCTTTTCAAACCTCGAGGCACATATTGAGGGGAGCAAAATTCATGGAAACCTCATCCTTCCCGAAATGCTATACCCAATTGATCCGTCGAGGAAGTGATGTTGATATCTTTAGAAAATGGTAATCAAAAGTAAATTCTTTCTCTTGCCTCCGTGTGCAAAACATTTTCACTTGATGCACATGTTGAGGGGAGTTCTCGTTCTAAAATATCAAAAACAATTCGGTACAAAAGCTTTGATAATATATCACAAGTATCTCGAATTGATTTTCAAATGGTTTTCAATTGGATCCAATGGCGGATGAACAATACCAAATTGACCTACCAACTTTACTTTATATACGGTGATATAAGGATGATAAGGTTAGGTATTGGTTCCCATGATCCGCCGAGCAGGAGGGATCTACCGAGGACAATCCACTAGTTAGTATAGAAGTCCTTAGGTATGATGATAAAGGAGAAATGTGAGATATGGGAAGAGTGCGGACTAAGATCGAGCTAGTCTTGGAATAAACCCAACAAGGTTCTAGCTATGAAGTCTCGTAAGCACCAAGGGTTGAAGAATTAAAAAGAATTGAATGAGAAAAGGGTGTAAACAAATAGCCCTCCATTTATTCAACCTTAGAGGTGAACCGGGTTCACTTCATATGCTACCGATGGTAACATCGGTATTGAAGACAAGACGTCATGGACCCAATGGACGCATTGCACTTCAACTTTCCAAACCACTCAAGTTCCTCTTAAAAGGACTTGTTTCATTCTCACGGGGCACCGACATTATCTATCGACTTTCTCTTAGAGATGGTTGATATTGAAGAAGGAGACTGCTTGGGAATTAAGGTAATCTCACCGATTACGCCAAGCACAACCATCGATTCGCCAAGCTTCATCGAAGAGATTCTCAAGAAGAATTGATGTTTGCGGGTTATACTTGAGAGTGATAAAGCGCATACAGGTGTGTTGCGAAAGTGGGAACCACGTAGAGAGATAAGCTCGCTTTAGAGTAAAAGTCACCGTATGTATAGGTTGGCCAGACATGTAGAGCTTACTCGGAATAAACACGATGATTAACAAAAATATGATTTGTTGCATGCTTGTCTAGTTGCATGCTTAGTCTAGTGTAGTAGTAGAAGCGTAAATTGTCAACGCTTATTAGGGTTTCTTGCCTATATAAGAAACCATATTAGTTTGTAATAGATAAGCTTTTCTAAAGTTTTCTCAAGTCTTGTATTCTATCCGAAACATAGAGTTTCTATAATCAAAGATCCATAGAGGATCAAAAGTGTTCTTAGTCACTATAACTTGTATTTATTTTCCGCTACCATACCAAGTTGTAGAGATCTTCTATTAGTTTGCTTGTGATTACATAGGCAAGGCTAACGATCCCCGAGTGCTTAAGATCTATCAAGGTCTTGTGTTTAACAAGTGGTATCAGAGCCTCGGGAAGTCTCTACGATACTAAGAACCATTCTCACCCCCATACAATCGAACATTCATTCACCATGCCTGGATCCGATAATGAAACCGAAACCACAAATACAAACAACACCAACACCACTTCCATGCAACAACTCAGTCTCACAAACAGCAATGGTAAATTTCCTTATTTAAAGAGGGAAGAATATGAACTTTGGACTATGAAGATGGAAAAGCGATTTCAAATATTGATTGGAATCATGGGAAGTAGTGAAGAAAGGAAATAGTCTAAAGAAGATGATTCCCGACGAGATGGGAATTTATCATGGCTCCACCAAAGACCGAAGAAGTCTTTGCCATGCAGAGAGAACATAAAGTGAAGACTATTCGCTTCAAGCCATTCACGAAGATCATCTCAGTGATTTTCACCATATGGATGATGCTAAAGACATATGGATGGCTCTCAAGGCAAGGTTCGGAGGAAATGAAGAATCAAAGAGAATGAGGAAGTCCATGCTAAGACAACAGTTTGGGGACTTCAACATATCGAAGAAGAAGGTATCCACAAGGGATCGGACGGGTTCCACAGGATCTTGAGTCGGTGAATCGGCTAAATGCTAAACCGGACAATGAAGATTGCAACTCAAAGTTCTTGAGGTCCTTGCCACCATCATGGTTGCATGTTAGTATTGCACTCAAGGCTAAAGGAGGGTTGGACATGCTCACCTTTGATGAGCTATACAACAGACTCGTAACTCTTGAACGGATGTCGACTCCCTACCGTACATCTCCTTCTAACCATGCGGCTTTTGTTGGGACATCTCATTCCAACATGATGGTACAAGCTCCTAGCTCCAACTATTTTCCATCATCTCCTAGCTCCAACTACTTTCCATCATCATCCTCGGCTCCCCACGCACCACATGTTGGAAACAGATACATTTAAGGACTTGATTTTAACGGTGATTATTCAAACATTTAAAAGCTAAGTCTTGAGAGAAACTTGTCTTGGAAGATGATTCCTCGGCAGCTTCCTAGAGGACTCACAAGTGGGTGGGGTGCGAGGCTTGGGTGTTGGTTCGGGCTTGGGAAGGTCGACTTCATTTGAATCACAACTTTCATATGAAGTAGACCCTTGATCCGATGAATTGTCACTTTGTCGAGCAAGAGACAAAGTCATTAGATGAGGTATCGTGGTCCGCAAGTCTTTGACTTTTGCCATATAAGTGATGTGATCCATCAAAGTCAACAGTGATGGATAGTCGTGGGCATGAACTCACCTCTAATGGGACCGGGACAACATGCATTATACCTTCTTTAACATAATTAGCTAATCCTGCCGATGTAGGTTTACGCCCATCATACTTAGCTTCGGACCTACATATTTTTGAAAACCTAATCCTATTGGACATGTCCGAGATTGACTAGTATAGATGATTCTATTTAAGCTTTTACCGACATTTGCCATTCATTATGCCTATCAATTTCTTGACTAGTTTTGCCTTAAGTTCTTGGTTCTCGAGACGCCTTCATCCTTTGCTTTCTCGCAGGTTTAAGTAATTATTTGCAACTTCTAGATCAAACTGTAACACTTTTATCTTTTCTTCATAAGCAATTTGATTCTTACGAAACCATACTTTTGTTTTTCTACGCTTTTAATGCAAGTTTATGAGCTTCATTATCAATATAACATGCATCAAACTTAGGTTTCATAGCATCAAATTCTTCCTTAAGTTCATTGTATCTAAGACTACGACCAAAATACAATTGTGTACACGAGATAGTCCCATTAAGGCAAACCGATCATGCCTTTCATCCAAAGTGCACCTTGCAAGCGGTCAAGCTTGTCAAGATCATGAGCTTCCTCATTAACGAGTTCATGTGCGATCCAGTTGACTGTTCATCCATGGTGAGGAGGCTGCTGAAGCTCCACTTCTCTCATTTCTGGCGATAGGAAAGATATTTGGCTCCATCTCCATTCTTTCTGTCCTTGCATTCTCTAGAGAAATGCCCCATCGATGACAAGAGTAGCACCCGACTTTCCCCTATCAAAGCGGTGGTTCTTTTCCTTTGAACACAAACTTCCTTCCACCTTCTCTTGAAACCTTTTGATGTCCATCGACAACAAAGCCACTGCATTTTCGACTTCATTTCCTCCATATCAAGAGGTCCACCGATCAAAGTCTTCATATGCAAGATCTTCTGAGTATCATAGTCGGCAACAAACGAATGAAGAACATCCTCCATCACACTATTAGACCTAGCTTGAGAACTTGGTGGAGTGGGACGGGGTTATGGTGTGATTGATGAAGCGAGTGCATTGTGACCGAGGACCTAATCGAAGGAAGCTTCACCGGAAGATCTTGATGGAGCATTTACTCTGTCGGGAAGATGTGTTGAATGGGCTAAGGCTATTGGCTATCGTGGTACTAGAACCGTATGTGGCTAAAGAAGGAACTCGCCTCCAAATGGAGGTTCTGGTTCACACCTTGCTCAATGCATGAGCAACAAGATCGGAGGATGGGACCGGTTCTCCACCGGGCCGGGATATGGTATTGTGTGTCTTTCTCGGGTAACTTTCAATTTTCTAAGTATATTTTCGAAAACATGGTTGAAAATATTCAAAGACAAAGGAAAATTTTAATGTACCCAAGGTTTTTACAAATCATATTAGACACCTCTACCCAAGCACAAGCTTTTTATCCTATAAGTTCCTTGATTGCTAAATTGTTTGCAACCATGAAAACTCACTTTCAAGGGAACATCATCCTTGTTAGGCGCTATGTTGCCCCAAGGTAATGAGGTCGCTAATGAGGAGAATGTGGCTCATAATCCTCCTACTTCACTGTTGCTCTTGATGGTAATCCATTGGTCAACATTGATGAGGGCCCATCTTCTCTTGTTGAAGCAACTCATGTTGCTCCCGATCGCCCCCCGTCCCGGTCCTCCACCCACACTTGATACTCATGTTGAGTCGAGCTTAATAGACCTCCACACCAAGTCCCGCGAGGGATCCTCTTGATGAAGATATTCCCACATTGAGCATGACCGTGGTACTTGAAAGGTCCAATGAGGCTCCTTACACCGAGCAATCTGCTGGTGGAGCCGAGGACCCCATTACACTCTCATCTGTATGCTCTTGTCAATGGTATGCCGCAGAGGTTAAGAATCGAAAAGGAGCTTGCGAGACCAAGTCTTCTCTTGGCAAAATTGAAGAAGCTGAGAATCAGTTAAGGTCTTAGAGCACAACCTACAAGGGTCTTCCAAAGGAAATTGGTGGTTTCATCGATGAAGAGCAAGAAGTTCCTCCTTTGGGTCTCTAGAAATGTTGGTGAAGTTTCTCTCAATGACCCTTCATCATGAAATGCCACTTCATCAAAGAAGGCGAAACACATTCGCATACACGGAAGAAAGAGATCGATCTTCACAAAATTTCTTACAAGCTTGAGAGGAACACTCGTAGTTGATAAAGTCGCATCTGGCGATATACAAATGGAGGATGCATCTCGGACCTTGGATGACTTCATCTGCTCAAGAACCATCGAACCTTCACCTTGAAAGCAGATCATCCCGATGTTGATGTCTTGACCACCTCGCTTGATAATCTACATCAACATGTTGATTTAAGTACTCGGAAGAAATTCACTGGTTGATCTTCTCAAAGAAGAATGTGCTAAGCGACTGATGACAAAGGAAAAATGTCATCATCAAGATGAGCTTGGTCCTAACCTAGTAACCGAGGAGGAAAGACTAGGTCAAGCTAGTAGATTGGCGAGTTTGAGAAGTCAAAGGAAGATGCAACACTGGCTAAACAATTTGAAACAGAAGAATTCTCATCTCTAACTCCTGAGAGAAGAATAGAACTAGATGAATTGAGGGTTCAGATGCCTGCTGCACAATGGGATGTTCTAACTCGGCATGTCATTTCAAGACCTTCTCTAGCTCAAAGTATCCTAGGTGGAGATTTTCTTAGTGACAACTATGTGGAGCGAATGAGGGCTCAGGGAAGACAAAGGAAGCAAGAAGCACTTGCACAAAAGAGGGCGATCCAAGCTCAGAAGGCCAAAACCAAACCTCCCACTAAAGATGAAATAAGACGGGTGGTGAAAAACCAATATTCACGGTCCAACTCTGGCCTAACAATGAAACAAGTCAAGGCTTTTCCTGATTCTGTCCTATATCGCAAGTATAACCAAATCATGGAGGAAGAAGATTAGCTTTAGCATGCTCTTCCAACTTAAAAAGGGTTTCAGAAGGTCGCTCAAACGGCCAAAGACTCAAAGTCGGTGATGCTCCAACCAAGGAATCCTCTCCAAATCATTCTCACAAGCAACCTCAAGTTGCTTCTTCATCGCCAAGGGTCAATCACGAACCATCTTCCATTCCTCCTGGAAGCACACAAGCATCGGCTCCCTCCCACAAGAACAATGTTGTCACAAGAGAAGATTCTCAAATTAAGGAAACCGATCTCGCAGAAATCAAAACAGAAAAGGCTATAAGGATATCTCGGGATGAAAGCGCCCGTGCTTCAACCATGTCTCCATCTCTTGATTCATGCCCCACTCTGAGCCAAGATGAAAATGCTCCCCTCGGAGATCTATCTCCACAGGAGGAGAAAGAAGACTAAGGCCAAGATTTCTCCTTTGGATCTTGAAGTCGATGACTCATCTTTTATCATAGAAGATTAACTGCTGATTTTCCGATGGAAACTCGTAAGATGGGATAACTGAAAATTGAAGGAAGATCGATGAATGTTCTTCTCCTAGGGACTCTACTTGATGAATTCACCTTTCAAGGAAATTCTACACTTGATAGATAAAGCGCACTTACTTTCTCTTTTACTCAAGTTTCCACCCATTATTGCAACAACGAACCTCAAGGCTCGGAATGTACCGCCGGAGATTTTCAAATCTTGTTAAACTCCACATTCCCAATAGTAAAGCATCTTCAATTTGGGAACACTCACATCGGTGGAAGCTTACATCACGGAGATTCTATCCTCTCCCTCGGGTGCATGTCCTTGAGACTAAGGGTGGAATCACTTTGTGTACTGTTTCGAAAAGAAAGTATCCTGCGCTAAAAGACTTATGGAAAAGATGTTGAGTCGAAATTGGAAATTCCTCCGGATCACATGGGAAATGAAAGACAATCTTTAACATCGGTCGGATTGATCAAAACTCAATCTGCAACAATTGCAATAGGCCTCTTCTTCTTCCAATCAGGACCATTGGTACTCCCTGCACTACTTTGTTTTGTTCATTTTTATCTGCCTTTCTTGTGTTATTTGCCTATTTTTGTCAATTTTTGTTAAAAGTAAACGACTTTCACTAATTCACACAAACATCATTTTAAAAATAGTGATAGCGTTTATTTAATAAAAAATTAGGTTTTATATTTTTCTTTTCAACTTATTATTAAGCTTTTCGGTTTTATAAATTGTTCTTAGTTAAAAAAAAAAAAAAACTACTTTTATGTAGAATTTTTGTCGATGGTCTTTAACTTCACCCGATGTACCTTTTGTATATCAAAGAGTTGGCTAGTCCAAAGATGCTGACTTTGGTAAAGACACATCAAATCTGTTGATAAATTTGTAATGGTTTGCTCAAACCATAGGGTTTGCAACCACCCATGCTTAATCTTCGAGAGTTGTATGGTCATCAATTCACCATGGTCTATTCTGTTTGGAATCCAAGAATTGGCTAGTCCACATGTATATGGCATGTGGTAAAGACAATCGAATCCATATTTGGTTCTCAATTCACCAATCCTAAAATTGACTAGTCCCGAGCAAGCGGCTACGGTAAAGACAAGACAAATCCGTTTATATGGTTCTTGATTTGCCAATAAATCGAGATGGTTATCAACATACCATAGTTTTCGAACTCGAACATGTGGCTACTCCGGTAGTAATGGCTATTGGTAAAGAGACATCAATCCAATTAATTTGATGATTCACCTCTCGTGGAGTTAACACACAGAGTGATGAGAATAGTATTGAACTTATATGTTTTGAGGTACTGCGATGTCATATGTTCTTTGCAAAGATTTGGTGTTTCACAGTTCGATTCGATCCTCAAGATCTTGTCCACTCACCGCTCACACAACATTATGGTAAAATCCTCAAGAAAATGTTACAATCCTCAACAACATTAGCGATCTATCAAGGAAGCTGGAACTTAACCTAGTCAAATTCCGGTTTAGGGGAGGATTGTTGGGAATTAGGTAATCTCGATTTACAAGAAGCACAAACTCACGATTACTCGCAAGCTTGATCGAAGAGATTAGAAGAAGAATTGATCTTCTTAAGTTATACTTAAAGAAGTGATAAAGCGAGACGGTGTGTTGTCACTGAAAGTGGGAACCACGTAGGAGAGATAAGCTCGGTTTAGAGTAAAAGTCGGTAGCCGTATGTATAGGTTGGCGCAGTATTATGTAGAGCTTACTCAGAATAAACACGATGATTAACAAAACAATATGATTTGTTGCATGCTTGTCTAGTTGCATGCTTAGTCTAGTGTAGTAGTAGAAGCGTAAATTGTCAACGCTTATTAGGGTTTCTTGCCTATATAAGAAACCATATTAGTTTGTAATAGATAAGCTTTTCTAAAGTTTTCTCAAGTCTTGTATTCTATCCGAAACATAGAGTTTCTATAATCAAAGATCCATAGAGGATCAAAAGTGTTCTTAGTCACTATAACTTGTATTTATTTTCCGCTACCATACCAAGTTGTAGAGATCTTCTATTAGTTTGCTTGTGATTACATAGGCAAGGCTAACGATCCCCGAGTGCTTAAGATCTATCAAGGTCTTGTGTTTAACAGAGACCCTCTCCCTAGTCTCCGTTATAGGATCCAAATATGCACGAATTGAGTCTAGAGCCACGAGATCATCAATAAATCTCATTAGGACACTTTCAATGAAGACTCTGTTTCACACAATGTGGAAGAGAGATTATATCTTGAGTCCTCGCATTATCCTTGTGGTATTGCGGAACATCCGAGTGATGTGTTTACATATTCACAATGAAGATGGAAAGCCTTACAGAGCCAACATCAAACAAGCTCTAGTAGGTGGCATGTGAGATCTATTATATAGATCAACCATGTGACAATGAGCAGAAACAATGGGGCGATTCAATTTCTTGAATCAATCACAGTTCGAGTTATGGATTAGCGGATACCTTTGAAAACCGGTCTTTGTGCTTAAAACTCTTTTCTTTAGCACATCGATTGTGTACTCATTCTTGAACCAAAAGGTGTTTTTATGATTGATAATTGATTTTCAACAAAACCTTCGTTGTATTGCAAAAACAATTTCTATTGAGCAATACGATTGTTTTCAAATCTCTTTTCATCGATCGGTGGACTTAAAATTATTTGGTTCACTCACTCCGTGTTGTCTTCTTTGAGGCGTTCGGTTTGAGAACGGCTAGAACATTGCGAAACCCCGTCAAGGAGATTCTTAGAATCCTACGATCACAGGCGGTACTTGTCTTGATCAGCGAGGCAAGTGGGCGTGTACCTCGATTCAACGAAAGTGATCAAAAGACACTTCGTGCGATTTTGCTAACTCGTTGTATGCGATGCCCGGCGTTTGCGGTGATCGAATGAAGCGGTCAATCCACGACCACATGCTCACTTAACACATTCAACTCAAAAGAAATCATGATTAGTGCATCAATGACTACGATATTTTCACACAAGCTTCGCTACTGCTGCGCCAATATCATGATTCAACAAAAGCTTCCGCTACTCGATGAGAAGATTTCATGATCGGAATGTGAGCATGTCGGTCCCAAAGTCACAACATCACAAAATACCAACACTACAAAGAATGTGTCGATTGTTGATGGTGATGATCTCAAAGATGGCTCGAACTTATCATCACGTGGATCGGTAAAGACCTCCACTTGGAATAACCAAACATGCAATGTGAAGAATCAATGACTACGAGCTAAGGAGCAAAGGGCGACATCAAGAATACAAGATCAATTGTTAATGTAATATCTATTTGTATTCAATGTGTTTTGGTACATGATTGAGGTGACCTCCGCAGGGAGATTGTTAGGAATTAGAAATTCCGGTATTAAAGTCGGTCACCTCAAGTATATGTAATCGTTAAGCTCGTAGTGGTAGTAATCCTTAAGTTAAGTAGTATTCGGTTAAGTAACACCGTGGAGGACAGACGGGTCTTTACCCATCTGTATGCACGATCCACATCCCAAAGTGTGGCGAGTTATGTAAGACTATATATACTCTCTACCTTCCAAGGTAGAGAGTTGGAGCTCATAATAATATCTTTCACTTTCTCTCACTAAGTTCCCTAAACCTCTAACTTTCTCTCTCTAGAATTACATCTTATACGCCACCTTGTGTTATGGTTTGATGTGTATGTGAAAAGTTATATCTTACAATTGGTATCAGAGAGCCATGGTTAGATCATATCTTGCACATCTTTGGATTTATAGTGGTTTTTAGGTGGTTTTGGAGTGATCCTTTTCTTGCAAGTTTTCTCAAAATCAAAAAATATTTTTGGGAGAAAGAGAAAATGGTTTATTGTCATCTTCAGGCAATAACCCGGTTTTAAAGAAAGAACAGAGCCGTGTTTACCATGTTTTCAAATCCTATGCTCGATTCTATAAACATTTATCTGCTGAAAACTAAATGCTTTGAAAAATAACTCGGTTTCTATTTTTGATAATCATCGGGACTTATTTGTCAAAATCTCTATCTCTCGATCAACAACCTATGTCATTGATTGAGGGAGAATGATTTCAATTAAATTATAAAGTTATTTGGCATTAAATTGTTTTCAAAAGATATACATGCATGTCCTATAAATGGAGTTTAAAATCTTAAAATCCGATCCGTGTCGAGTTCAAACGCTTTCACAATCAAGTCACAATTCTCCTTAAAACCTTTCAAATCAATTTAAATCTATCACGAGATCACAAATCTCAAATGTTTTGATAATTGTGATCGGGGAGAATAATGTGATTTAAATTAGATTTAAGCGATATTAAGGTAAATGGTTTCACATGAATGAACATCTTGTCCCTCCCACGTGTGACAAAGCGATTTCAATTTTTCAATGCATGTTGAGGGAGCATCTACCTTAAACCTTTGATTTGAAGCGTGATCATTCATCCTAATGTGCGGGTTCCTCTAGTATGTGCAAAACTCTTTTCAAACCTCGAGGCGCATATTGAGGGAGCAAAATTCATGGAAACCTCATCCTTCCGGAAATGCTATACCCAATTGATGCATCGAGGAAGTGATGTTGATATCTTTTAGAAAATGGTAATCAAAAGTAAATTCTTTCTCTTGCCTCCGTGTGCAAAACATTTCACTTGATGCACATGTTGAGGGAGTTCTCGTTCTAAAAATATCAAAACAATTCGGTACAAAAAGCTTTGATAATATATCACAAGTATCGAATTGATTTTCAAATGGTTTTCAATTGGATCCAATGGCGGATGAACAATACCAAATTGACCTACCAACTTTACTTTATATGCGGTGATATAAGGATGATAAGGTTAGGTATTGGTTCCCATGATCCGCGAGCCGGAGGGATCTACCGAGGGACGATCCACTAGTTAGTATAGAAGTCCTTAGGTATGATGATAAAAGGAGAAATGTGAGATATGGGAAGAGTGCGGACTAAGGCGAGCTAATCTTTGGAATAAACCCAACAAGGTTCTAGCTATGAAGTCTCGGTAAGCTTGAAGGGTTGAAGAATTAAAAAGAATTGAATGAGAAAGGGTGTAAACAAATAGCCCTCCATTTATTCAACCTTAGAGGCGAGGAACGGGTTCACTTCATATGCTCTTGATGGTAACATCGGTATTGAAGACAAGGCGTCATGGACCCGGTGGCGCTTGCACTTCAACTTTCCAAACCACTCAAGTTCCTCTTAAAGGACTTGTTTCATTCTCACTGGGAACCGACATTATCTATCGACTTTCTCTTAGAGATGGTTGATATTGAAGAGGAGACCCTCTCCTAGTCTCAGTTATAGGATCCAAATATGCAATTGAGTCTAGAGCCACGAGATCATCAATAAATCTCATTAGGACACTTTCAATGAAGACTCTACATTTCACACAATGTGGAAAGAGAGATTATATCTTGAGTCCTCGCATTATCCTTGTGGTATTGCGGAACATCCGAGTGATGTGTTTACATATTCACAATGAAGATGGAAAGCCTACGGAGCCAACATCAAACAAGCTCACGGTAGGTGGCATGTGAGATCTATTATATAGATCAACCATGTGACAAGCTGAGCGAGAAACAATGGGGCGATTCAATTTCTTGAATCAATCACAGTTCGAGTTATGGATTGACGGATACCTTTGAAAAACCGGTCTTTGTGCTTAAAAACTCTTTTCTTTAGCACATCGATTTGTGTACTCATTCTTGAACCAAAGGTGTTTTTATGATTGATAATTGATTTTCAACAAAACCTTCGTTGTATTGCAAAAACAATTTCTATTGAGCAATACACGATTGTTTTCAAATCTCTTTTCATCGATCGGTGGACTTAAAATTCATTGGTTCACTCACTCCGTGTTGTCTTCTTTGAGGCGTTCCGGTTTGAGAGCACTAGAACATTACGAAACCTGTCGAGGAGATTCTCGGGAATCCTACGATCACAGGCGTGCTTGTCTTGATCAGCGAGGGAACCGTGGGCGTGTACCTCGATTCAGCGAAAGTGATCAAAGACACTTTCGTGCGATTTGTTGCTAAGCTGTTGTATGCAGTGCGCCCGGCGTTCTGGTGATCGAAATGAAGCGGTCGATCCGCGACCACATGCTCACTTAACACATTCAACTCAAAAGAAATCATGATTAGTGCATCAATGACTCGATATTTTCACCAAGCTTACGCTTTCTGCTGCGCCAATATCATGATTCAACAAAAGCTTCGCTACTCGATGAGAAGATTTCATGATCCGAATGTGAGCATGTCGGTCCCAAAGTCACAACATCACAAAATACCAACACTACAAAGAATGTGCGAGAGATTGTTGATAGGTGATGATCTCAAAGATGGCTCGAACTTATCATCGCGTGGATCGATAAAGACCTCCACTTGGAATAACCAAACATGCAATGTGAAGAATCAATGACTACGAGCTAAGGAGCAAAGGGCGACATCAAGAATACAAGATCAATTGTTAATGTAATATCTATTTGTATTCAATGTGTTTTGGTACATGATTGAGGTGACCTCCTTAGGGGAGATTGTTAGAATTAGAAATTCCGGTATTAAAGAGTCGGTCACCTCAGTATATGTAATTGTTAAAAACTTGTAGTCGTAGTAATCCTTAAGTTAAGTAGTATTCGGTTAAGTAACACCGTGGAGGACGGACGGTCTTTACCAGCTGTATGCGATCCACGACCCAAAGTGTGGCGAGTTATGTAAGACTATATATACTCTACCTTCCAAGGTAGAGTTGGGCTATAATAATATCTTTCACTTTCTCTCACTAAGTTCCTAAACCTCTAACTTTCTCTCTAGAATTACATCTTATCGCCACCTTGTGTTATGGTTTGATGTGTATGTGAAAAGTTATATCTTCTGAGGGTATATAAACAAGGCTAGGGGTTTTATTTTTCCATCTCTTGTGCTCATTAGCTAAACCACTAAAACAGTTTTGTGTGTTTCTTTGATCCGAACCGATCGTACACCACCTCTTGGTGTCGATACACTCTTTTCCTATAAACCAAGTTATTTGTTTTATAAAACTAGCATTACTTTAATTCGGTTTAATGCGTGTGTACAAGAACATAGTAATAACATACTTTTGTTATTATCTTGGATTGAATTACAAAAGCAGTGAGGGTAATTCATATAATCCTATAAACCTAATTAGGGTTCATCCCATTGCTAGTTTGTGGATTTGATTCTTGTTCGCTAGAATCAAGAAAGTCATATATTCTTTTATGTTAATTAATTATTCGTTAATACATCCTTTACGCTTCGCTTACTTTGATGTTTATTGTTTATATTTATGATTAGTCATGTTATATAATTCCAACAATTCCCTCACCTTTCACTTCAGCGTAACATCACTTTTCTCTTCTCACCTTTCAGGTGTAATGGTCACCATTCCTTCCACGTTTCATTCAAAATACACATATTATACACATGCACATACCCCACAAAATACCTCACACACTCACAAATCAAATAATTAATAATAAAAATACTTAATGGGAGCCCACAAATACACAATGTCCGAATAGTGAGGCAGATCACCTTTCGTGCCTTTTTTTCTTGATGCTCATGCGTGAGGTAAGGTGAGGATGGCATGCGAAGGCCATGTTGGTTTGTGGGAGTTAAAACCACACGTAAACGACTAGAAGTGTGTGTGCATATGGGGGCACATACGTTAAACACGAAAGTACGTGTCGAACGTTTAATATTTGAATACGTTATACCCGTTTTATGCATGCATGTTTACCCGATCAGTATTCATGACCCATGGACTTGATCCAATGGTAAAGTGGGTCGGTTTAGGATTGCCTTGGGCCTAGCCTATTCTAACCGATCGGGTATATAGGGGTGTTTGGGTTTTTGCTTGTCTACCAAGATTTGAGCCCATGTTTGGATCGGTCTTGTGTGCTATATAAACAAACATACCCCACATCCATATTACGCATAATACTATACCTAAACTCTACTCTAAGAAATTAATCCATCCCTAGTTCTTTATACCCGATCGGTTTTTTCCTATAAACCGATTAGGGTTTGTTTGGTTTGATTATTCCCTAAACTTGCATCGATTCAAGTTGTTTAGGTTGGTGATTCTTGTTTCAGTTCCTGGTTGAACGTGTTAAGTAACAAGAAGTTGAGGTTTTCTACTTTGGTGGTTCTCGGACAACAAAGAGAAGGAAATCGGACAACCGTGTCCGATATCGGGTAACAAAGAAAGCTTCTCGGACAGAAGCTTAATCTCGGGCAGAAAAGTTAGAACGTGTTCTTGGGGTTTTCTAGTTCGTGGTATTCAAGTATTAAAGGTGTTGATTGGGTTAAACGTTCTTGACTAGCATTTATTCGAACGTACTTGGTTTAAGTGTTTGTGTGTGATACTCGTAGAGGTATCTATTTTAGATACTTGGGTTTCTTTGGTTTCTTTATTCGTTTGATAGCGTGCAGTTGTCGCCAAATGTTAGTTTTCTATTTACTTTTTAATTATTATTGTTTATTAAATACGTGTTTATACCTAATTGCAATTACTAGATCCAATTACGCTGCGTACTCGTTTGCGTTACTTAGCTAACTAGGTTATTAAATCCCAACAGGCCATCCCTTATGGTTGTTTCCGAACTACTCCTTGTTTTGTCATCCGAAGATGTTTTGAGATTTGAACTATGTTCTTTTCTATAACCTCATACCATTTTACCAGTGAGACATATTAAAGATTGTGTTAGATAGATTGGGCTTTATATATACATGTAAATATGTAATTTGAATTTTTAGGAAAATACTACGTAGTTTTCTTATGACATAGGTAATTAATTAATATTTCGGCCGAAAAGCCTTTCACAATATATTGGGTCGTGGTTAATTTTCAGATTATGAACATTCTTAGATAAATTTCATTATGTCAAAAATGCTGAAGAAAGAAGAAGCGTGGGGACGCCGCCGAGTTTGACAGCCACGTTGCTTCAAAGTAGAGTGACTTGGTAACGGCGTGTGAATAAACTATTCATTCGATCGATGACAATAACTCATATTATATACCCTTTAATATTGGTCCACATATTCGTCATTTTGTTTCTGTTTTTTCTATAGTATACGAGTACTCGTGCATAATAACGAAATTTTATAGCGACATTTCATTTTGTGTTAAAAAAAATTTATGATTTATAAACAAAAAATAATAAAAGTTTGAAAATTTGGAGATTAAACATAATGTTTTGAAACCTGGTTCGACCGGTTAAAGCTATTCGATCGAAAAAGCGATTCGATTTAAGCGAGTTCACCCGACGGTTGGGTAAAAAGCAGGTCAAGTTAAACCTGGTCAACCCATCGAGAGCGTCCGGGTCAACCACATTCTCGATATGTATTAATAGTTTCCTTTTGAAATCGTGTTTCGGCGTTTCCTTTTTAGTTTATTTTCACTTTTCTTTTAAGTTTTCTTTATATATAGTATAGCGAGTCACGTGACTTTCTGTGGCGAGTATCATGTGACGATTAACCGTAGAAATAGATCTCGATGAGGCACGATTCATGGGTTGTGTCGGTTTCAACGGTCTCTCTGGTTCTTTTCGGATGACTTTTATTGGTTAGCCGAGCCGGTGGCGACACGGTTCCGGTTAAACCGTTGGTCGGTCGATTGTCAAAACTATGTATCATCAACTTGTTAAACATGTGAAGCTTTGTGTTTTATTAATTTGTATAATGTGTATAATAACGTATTTTTCATTTTAGGGTGTTTTAAAAATAACATTAATTAGTTCATGTGTTGAATTATTTTATATTTTGGATTATGTTGTAGCTTGTTTAAATTGTACATTGTGAAATTTTTATTGTACTTTTTAGTAATGGGTGTTTTAATTTGTTGTTTTTATTTTGGTATATATGTTTTTAATTGGTTGTACAATGTTAATAAATTATTGTACTTTTAAGTAAGGGTGAAGGTTGAATATACATAACAAACTTTATCAAATTTACCAATATACGCAACACACTTTTTTTTATTATATATGTACTTAATATACTTTTGAATACTTACCAATGTATACGTAACATTAACAGATTACTATTTAAAAATTCTGTTTTGGTCCACATCATTTCGTTGACTTTCACGTTAGTCCTTTGATATTTTTACATAAAAATTATGGTAATGGTCCCTTGATATTTGCGTTGACTTCCTTGTTAGTCCTTGACATTTTAATACGTTTTAAATCCGTTTTCTATCGTTTTCATACGTTTTTATCCGTCTTTATCCGTTTTATACGCTTTCTTCCGTTTTTCTTACGTTTTCAAACGTTTCTATCCGTTCTTATCCGTCTTTATCCGTTTTCATCCATTTTTGTCCATTTTTATACGTTTTCAACCGTTTTATACACTTTCGTTTGTTTTTCTTACGTTTTCATATGTTTTTATTTGTCTTTATCCGATTTCATCCGTTTTATACGATTTCGTTCGTTTTTCTTACGTTTTTATCCGTTTTTAAATATTTTCATCCGCTTTTATATGCTTTCGTCCGTTTTTCTTATGTTTTTATCCGTCTTTATTCGTTTTCATCCATTTTTATACGTTTTTATTCATTTTTATAAGTTTTCATATGTTCTCATCCGTTTTAATGCGCTTTCATCCATTTTTCCTATGTTTTATATGTTTTTATCTGTATGTATCTGTCTTTATCCGTATGAAAACGTATCAAAATGGATGACAACGTATGAAAACGTAAGAAAAACGGTCGGAAGCATATAAAAATGAACAAAAATGTATGAAAACGAATAAAAATGCATGAAAACGGTTAAAAACGTATGGAAAACGGATAAAATCGTAAGAAAAACGGAGGAAAACGTATAAAAACAGATGAAAACTTTTAAAAACGGACAAAAACTGATAAAAACGTAAGAAAATAGACAAAAATGTATAAAAACGAATGAAAACTTTTATAAGCGAACGAAAACGAATAAAAACGTATGAAAATCGGATAAAATCGTAAGAAAAACGGAGGAAAACGTATAAAAACGGGTGAAAACTTTTAAAAACGGATAAAAACGTAAGAAAATGGACAACAATGTATAAAAACGAATGAAAACTTTTAAAAGCGAATGAAAACGGATAAAAACGTAAGAAAAACAAACAAAAGCGTACAAAAACGGATAAAAATGTATGAAAACGTAAAAAAAACAAACGAAATCTTATTAAACGGACGAAAACGTATAAAAATGGATGAAAACCAATAAAAACGGACGAAAGCGTATAAAAATGATTAAAGACGGATAAAAGCGTAAAGAAAAAGCAGACGAAAGTGTATTAAAATGTTAAGGGACTAACGGTGGATGTCAGCGCAAATGTCAAGGGGCGATTCTTGTAATTTTCTAAGTAAAAAATATCGAGGACTAACGGTAAAGTCAGCATAAGCAGTAGGGACCAAAGCGTAACTTTTTAAATAGTAATATGTCGATATTACGTCGTTAGTAATTATTTAAAGTATATTACGTCGTTGATGATAAAAAAGTATGTTACGTATATTAGGTTAATTTGATAAAGTTTGTTACGTATATTCAGCCATTCACTCTTTAATTAATGGGGTGTTTTAATAAAAGTATTAATTATACCATACATTTATTTCACTTTTGACTTTCAATATTTCACTTTTCAAAATTTGACTATTTTTCTATAATATGTAATATAAATATAGATTTTTGCAAACTGGATAAAAAATTGGATGATTTATAAAATCGGTTTTGCTAAACATATATAACGTCAGAAACTGTGTCTAAGAAAATCTAAACACGTATATATATACCATTAGCATAAATATGTTAGTTGTGCACTATGGAAAAGTTTAGAGGTGGCAAAATGGGCAAATTTGGCGAGGCGGAGCGCAGGCATGGGCCAAACAGGTCTGGTAGAAACAGGCGCGTGTTATCTAATCGACAATAAAAACTTAAAATGGCGAAATAAATTAAGCAAGCGTAATAAACTACTTATATTAAAAACTTAAATATATTATATATAAAATTCTTTAAAAAGCGATCGTAATGTTCTGATTGAGAAAAAAATGTATCAAATTAGTCTTGTTTAAGTTTTCGATAGAATTATATGTCTTAAATCTTTTAAAAATATCTTGATTTAACAATCTTTTCTTTTGATAGCGTTTCTAAACTTAGAAAAGTTTAAGAGCTAGATTTTCTTTAAAGCAATTACTGAAACGAGGCAGTATCATACTCTCGTATTAAAAGTGAGCATTTTTTATCTTTCTGAAAAATGAAAAAATGTCGTTTTCAAATGCGTGTCATGTCATTCTTGCAACACTTTAATCATTATTTTCGTACATCAGTACATGAATCCATTGAGTGTTCTTTCCCTCTGATGTTGAGATATGTCACCATGCAATGCCTCTGAAGCTATACTACTAGTCAATGCCATGGAGACCTCATCCGCATCCCTTTTTGTTTGAGTGAAAATAATGGTCTTCCCGCCCTTTGCATATACCTAAAACCATATCAACATGAAAACTATTAAGCTTTTTCAGTGTCATACCGTGACAAGATCACCGAGCATAGAGCTTTATACCTTCAGCTAGCTTTTCATCCTGGTAAATGAGAACCCCCAGCATTGAGCCACGCCCAAAACAAACCCCCTCGCCTAGAGCCACGCCCAAACCCTCGCCTAGCACCTCGCCTCCATTCAATACGCGAGGCCATGCCCACCACGCCTCCACGCCGGGGACCACGCCCGTGCCAAGCACCACGCCAGGCGCCTCGCAATCTGGCGTGTAGTGTTGGGATTTTATGTTTAAGAGATCCGACGGATAACATTGGAAGTTCGTTTTAATAAATCGCGTGCGAGCACATTTCGTAAAGTAGCGTAGAATATGTTCGTTTAAGAAATTTCTCTTTTCTTTATGTGTTGAAGATCAAGATACTATTTTTATTATTTATAAAGTAAAATCCTCATTTTTGTTGTGGTTACGTAGATTATGGTGATCTTTACATGCCTAATCTCAAAATATGCCTTTAAAAGAGCGCGATGTAGGGTGCGTTTAGTGCATAGATTAGCAAAAAACCCACCAATGATGCCGCCATAGTGTATCGGCACCAACAACATTGGTTCACCATTCGTTCTTCCATTGGTAGACCAAAACCCGTTGTTGGTGTTTTTCCTTTTTCTTCTATTTCTTTTGTTTTTGAGTGAGTATATTTGGTCGAACCCATATGCAACAATAATAGTTATTAGATGTTATTGTTAGGGATGATATTTTAGTTATTAGGGTATAGGATGCGTCACGCGGAAACATTGAATAAATGATGTCATATTAGCGGCAAAATAAGAAATCACTCCACCTTGGCTTGTTGCAAAGATTTTTTTTTTTTTTTTTTTTTTTAATTATTATTATTATTATTTTTTTGCGAGGCTTAACTTCCCAAGTTATGAGGAGAAATACCTATGAGGGTATTAAATAAAAAAAAATAATAATAATGGATAAAAAAAAAAAAAAAAAAGGTGCTGCAATGCTTTAAGTAGAAAAGAAAGAAAGTTTTATTTATGATGTTGAACTAATGTGATGTAGAAAAACCATCACCAAATACTAAGTTGGCACTAAGGTAACACATCAATAACAATTATTGATGTTCTCATTCACCTAGTAAAAGATTTTTTTTTTTTTTTTTTTTTTTTTGAATATATGTAGAAAATAGTTCCTTAATATTGTAGAAACTGGTATGACTATTAAAAACATATCATGATCGTAGAAAACTGTTATAGAAGTATTCAGGCACTAAAAACGTGATGGTCTTGTGCGGTTGCACATGGTTATACTCAGGTCAATTTCTTATAAAGAAAATGACAGGACCTTACTAACACCCACTCTTTAAATATGGTATCTTTCAAAACTTACCGAATGTATAACCATTTCTTCAATGCCGACGTATATCCTGTCTTAATTAATAATTCAACGCGGTTGAAAAGTATAAGGAAATAACCCATTCAACATCCTTTCTTCCACTTTATAAACACATTCATACCCATTCAATCATTCATTCAAACAACTTCATCCAAAACTTAAACAAGCCAAACTTCATATATATATAAGAGTAAATTACACCGTTCGTCCTTGTGGTTTGTGTTGTGCAGGAGGTTTAGTCGTTTAATGAAAAAATTCTTGGCCGGACGTCGCCAAGTGTGAAAGCGTTATCGTGATTAAATCCTCCGTCCATTTAGGTACCAATTCTGCTAACGTCGAGGTTAAGCGGGGTTTTAATATTTCGGTCATTTCAAAGTACATACCATTTATTAAATACAAAATAAAAATACCACAAGGACACGGTGTACTTTACTTATCTTCTCTGTCTTTCCTTTTTCTCTTCTATCCAAAACCGGAAAACAAAAGGGTTTCACTCCTTCTTCTTCAATCTTTAACCTTGAGCCATCACATTCATACTCGGTCTATGCGCTATTCTCCCTAAACAAAGTCATGTGCTTGTGTTGAAAAAGAAGGATGAAAGCGGCGATAGTCAAGAATGGACTTCATCCATTTCGAGGTCAAGAGAGCTATGGTCAAAGCTTCCAACATGTTCTTATTTGGTCACGAAAATCTCACGGGACTCACTTGCATATCACACAATCGAGTTTTATAAAGTTAGGGTTTCATAATTTAGGGGTTCTTGAAATTGATAGAGGGGTTTTGTAAATTGAAGTATTAGAAGTGTAATTCGAGTTTCAATCTCATCAATTTCAAGAGATTCGAGTCCAATTTGGATTTCTCATTGTTCGGTTCATCCCACCTCACTCGACATCTTTGAACTAAAAACATGGATCATGTGCTAACTAGTTGGATTCGGGTGAACTCAACTCAATCATCAAATCTCCTTCATCATAACTTGATCTAAATCTCTTCTTCATTTCTTTGTTTAATCCGGATCAAGAACACGTCACAAGGGCTTCAAGATCCATTAGTGGGTCTCGGGTAGGTGTAAGTTGTTATGTGTTTCGATTTGAGCGACTCGAGAAAAGGATTATGACCTTGTTAATTGCTTTATCTTTTATATTCGGACATTAGATGAAGGATAGTCTTAAAAGAATCGATGATGAATGATTTACGTGTGTTAGACCCTCGATGGTCTTGATGTTTCAATAATTAACACGAAAAAAAATTATGAGAAAATTTTATTTTTCATTTAGTACGAGTGATGAGGAGTTGATTGTGTCGGACATTAGATGAGGAGGATGGGATATTGATTCTTTCGGAGTTGGTTGTGTTTGGTTATGTGGTTGTGGTAACTTCATTTACAACATTCGCGCCTTGAATTTTTGTTAAGGATTTATGACTAGTGATGTAATAAAACTGAAGTTACTTGTGAGTCTGGTATTTGGTTTTAGTGCAGTCTTAGTCTTCATCTTCATCTCCTTTTCTGTCTTAGTTGTAAAGTCCTTTGTATTCGGGAGATTCAAAAGTTTTTAGATATGAGTTGGTTTGTGTTCATATGAGCGATCGCAAAACGAGGGTGAGTAAAATAGATGGGGCGCATTTTGTGTGAGGCTAGGGTTTGTGGTAGTTTTTTCTTTGGCTGGGGTCTTATCATAAACTACTACCGTTAGTCCTTGCAGATTCGTCCTTATGGTGTTGAAATGACGAATTTACCCTCGTATGCAAGTCGCGTGATGGGTTTTAACGATCAGCTGCGTTTTTGGTCGAAAGGACGAGCGGCGCATAACGTTTCACGCTTGGGGCGTCCGGTGCAATTTTTTTGGTCGAAGGACTAAACCTGCGGTCAGCCAAACCACAAGGACGAGCGGTGTAATTTAGTTCATTCGATGTTTAGTTCATTCCGAACGGTGTAAAGCTAACAAAGATGAATTCAATGTTTAGTTCATTCGATGCTTTATCTGCCGAGTTCTTGAGCAAACCTTTACGTGCCTTCAACACCACGGCACCTAGTGGTGGAGCTACTTTCAAAGATGAGCAAACTAAGGTGAAGCATGAGACTAGTGGTAGTACTTCTGAACGAAGTAATAATAAGGCGAGTTACGGTGCAAGATGGGCACCAGAGTTGGATGGGCTTCATTGCTTTGAGTTTATGGTGTGTGATCATTAAGATTTGATCATGGGAACTAGTCAGCTAGCTAGATCGTTTTTGTTGAGGATCTAAAAGAAATTTTGTTTTAATGGTTTTGAGCTATATGGCCGGTTTATTGATTCATGTATACTTGTTAAGAGAATTGTTAATATATTTAATGATTATTGATTATTTTGTTCGATCATTACCTTATAATCGTCGGAATGTTTCATAGGCTAAAACTATACATGTGTGTTTTAGCTTATTTGTTTAGTGTAGATATACTCGAAACAACTTCTTGTGTTATTACTCGTACGATGCAGTAGTCCGTAAACTTCTCGCTCAAGTAAGTTTAGCCAAAATAAAACTTCCTCGTCTTTATTGGACGATACAGTATGTTAATGATACAAGGGTCTACTTGGCTACTTCGCTTAATGATTGCATCATTGCTTGAACTCTTTAAGATCTAGATCGAATCACTCACGCAAAGAAAAATGTCATGTTAATAAAAACTTTATTACATGACATGCTTAATAGATATCCAAGAGTATCGACTTCAATGCATGGCCAAGATAGAAACTATTTAATCGAAGTGTATAAATTTAAATCATCAACAGAATGCCCCCAAAGGGACGTAAGGAGTGAACCAGAACCAGTTACATGGTCTTGGTTAAACACATTCAGATAACTAAAAGTGCATTCACTATATCTTTTAGAACTATATACATATTTGTTTATGTTGGGATCGGACCAAGATTGTACTAGCCTACAATTTAAAGTCTGCAAGACTAAAAACTCCTACCATCCTTAATGTGCGATTGGTTCTTACAAGAAGACTTCATTGGATTCAATGATAGATCCTATAAGATGTGTGGCATGTTGTTGCTTGTCTCATGCGTCTCTTAATGGGGCATATTGTCCTGTATGGCTTTTGGTAAAACTATTTGGATCATTATATTTGAGTCTCACTATAAAATATTTAAACCCGACTTGAACCCGAATAAGCTTAAAGGAATTAACTTGTTTAAGCCAAACTCTTACTAAGGTCAGGTTATATAATCATCCGAATAAAGGGCCAAATCTTGTTGGCCGGTACTTAACAACAGCATATGATTTAAGAAGAGTTTTTCTAGGTCAACTCTTATTTTAGATATATCTTCAAGCCGATATATGTATCGTCATAACAATTCAACACGTTGAAATAGAAACAGAATATGGAAACTACAAGGATTCAACCTCTATTTTTCTAGGAGTATATATGAACCTTTCCATTAAGCAATCTTCATTCAAATCAACTTCATCCTTCTAAACAAACACAACCATTTCATCTAGCAAACAAACATGAATTCAATCTTTAGTTCATTTGTGCTTTATCTGCTGAGTTCTTAGGCCAATCTTTGTGTTCCTTCAACACCAAGTCACTTAGTGGTACTACTATAAAGATGAGCAAAGAAGGTCAAGCACCAGACCGAACGTAGGCGAATAAGGCGAGTTATGGTGCAGTGGGCACCCCGAGTTGGATGGGTTTCACTGCTTTGAGTCTTTGGTGTTTCATTAAGATTTCATCACCATGATTAGATCTTTTGTTGAAGGGATCTAAAAGAAGTTTTGTTTATTTTTGAGAAAGATTCTTGTTGGATTAATCACTAATATTCTTGTAAACAAATTAGATTATTGAGTATATTCTTATATAAATTTACTTGTTCAATTAAATCTAGTATTGGGAACGTTTGGTGGGATGTGTTGCTTCGTTTCATTTGGCTATCGTTGTATTGATGTCGTGTTAAAACCATATGACATTCACTAAATTGGTTCGTGAGGCATTAACGTGATTCATCTACAAGCCGTGCACTATGTCTTCACTACATATGCAACATTATATTGTCGCTTCACATGACCCAACTGCTTAAATTTTTTAACTAACCTTCATTTACAAGCCTTGCAGTAAATCCACACATGTTTTGAGTTACCATCACAAACTAGAGTATTAGTTTAGACTTTTGCCTTCAAATATATAAACGGAGAGGAATTATGTTCAAGCTATATATTCATGGAAATTTGAGATCCTTAACATATTCTGTTCGACATCATGCGCGTGGCCTAATAATCTTAAGATGTTTCCGGACTAATGTTCTGTCATCCTAAGATGTTTCGAGATTTGATCCATGTTCTCTTCTATAACCTCATACCATCTTACCACTATGACATATTAGAAATTGTGTTAGATATATTGAGCTTCATATATACATGTTATTTAAATTTTTATTGGGTCATGGGTAATATTCAGATTATGAGGTAACATTCTTAGCTAAGTTATGTGTTTGGCATGTAGAAAATGTTGAAGAAAGAAGAAGCTAGCGTGGGGACGCCGCCGAGTTTGACAGCCACGTTACTTCGAAGTAGAGTGACTTGGTAACGGCGTGTGAAAAAACTATTCATTCAATTGATGACGATAACTCATATTATATACCTTTTAACATTGGTCCACATATTCGTCATTTTGTTTCTGTTATAAAAATTTGTACACTTGGTAAATGCCAACTAAAATGAGGTGTGAAACATGTTAATTCAAGGAACTTGGTGTGACCTTTTTCAAAAGTTATCCCATGTAATGTTTTTTCTATATTTTTGCAAACCGGATAAAAAATTGGATGATTTAGTAACGTAATTTTATAAACCCGGTTTTGCTAAACATATATAATAACGTCAAAAACTATGTCTAAGAAAATCTAAACACGTATAAATGGTTATACATTTGGCAAGTTGAAAGGGATCATATTTAGAGAGTGGGTGCTAGTAAGGTGCATGCCATTTTCCTTATAAGAAATAGACGTCAGTAATCACCATGTGCAACCGCGCAAGACCATCACGTTTTTAGTGTCTGAAAATTTCTATTATAGTTTTCTAAGATCATGGTATGTTTTTTAATAGTCATAACAGTTTCTACAATATTAAAGAACTTTTTTTTTTTACATAAATTCAATAATGAGTTTTATTTTATTTTACTATTTCCTTGAAAGGTATATTTTGAGATTAGGGTTGGTAAAATTGTTGGAATATGAATATATTTATAAAGCAGTATGTCAGGATTCGAGCTTATGATCGCGGGATTGCACACATTCTGAATGAGAATTAAAGTTAATAATAATTAATGTAAAATGATTACGATTATTTATTACACAAAGCCGACTAACATCGTTAAATATTTAACGAAAAATAGTATGATGCGTTAAATGTAAAGAGAATGACTAATAGTGAAATTGTTATAAAAGAAAAGATTTGGGTGTCCCCATGGTCTATGGCCGGTTTGGGAGGTTTTCCAACCCAAAACCTTAAGTTTTTACCAAGTTTTTCATTCACTATATAGCTGAAACTAGGGTGAGAGTTTAGGGTTAACTTTTGTCACACAACTAACCAAAACTCTCTCTCTTTCTCTCTTGCATATACTAGGCGAATACCCCCCCTCGAAGGGTTATTCGACTTTTGTTTTTGTTAAAACAAGGTTTTGGTTAGATCTGTGAATCTCTTTAACTCGTTGTTAATTCGTGTAAAAGAACATGGTGTAACACACTATTGTTACATCAATTGTTTTGAGTTATAAAGCAGTGAGGATAACTTCGTTAAACCACTTTGTCACTTTTGTTGAAGAGATCTAGCCTATTTGCAAGAGGTATGTTCGCTTTATTTATTCGATTAATTAATTGCATTTATATGAAGTCTTCCGCTATGTATACTCTCTGGTGTCTTGTTTATTATTTTGTATGTCAAGTTTAATAACCTCAACGGTTGGCATTAAGAGCCGGATATAATCTGTAATTAATTCTCGATATTTATGCACAAATAGCTAGCTAGAGCAGGCGCACCCATTAATGACAAAGCTGTGTGAGGGGTATAAGGTTGAGTGCGCATTAAAATTTGACCTTAAAGAAGAGGGTATATAATATGCTTCATGACCAACCTAATTCTCCGCTCCTTTGTGCGTCTTAATGGAGTTACCAAGTATTCCTATATAATGTGCATAACATCTTAAAGGTGAATTGACCTTAAATTCTGGCATACGCTTTTGTGGTAATTATCCGAATAACTTGGGTCTTATGACTCATGCACGATGAGATATAGTGGTAATTAAAGGTAATTCTTTAATTGGTGTAACCAATACCTCGATTAAAGTTTGATGATTAAAAGCTTAAACATTAAAACAAGGATATAAGCTGTTTTAATAAAACCTTATACTACAAAGATAAATGCATGACATCTTTGTACATATTTGATTGACACCAAAATTAAATTTATTACCACTTAAATTAAGTTATATGCAACCGAATGAAATGGAAACACATGAGTTTGCCATTTATTTACGTGAGAACGTGACCTAGATCGTAATCAAAGGGTAAAATATCCATGTGTCGTGAGAACGAGCATGTATGATTTTGCAGTTTCTTAAGTTGGACAACTTAATTGAGTTTTGTAGTGAGAACTAGCAACCCAAGGCATAAGATGGGGATAAAACATGCTTACATTGCAATTGTTGTTGGCAATATGTAAATCCCATAAATCTAGGAGTTGCAATTTGAAAATTGGCAATTGTGGTTCGACTCATACCATTTTGAATAATTTTATTACTAGCAGATCAACTGATGTGAGGAAACTATGTCAATTTGGATATTAGTTTTCAGTGAAAATCAAATGGTTATATGTTTAGGAACCATGGGTATTTAATTTTCTTGAAAAAGTTATTTATCGAAAATACTAAAATTGAATTTTGTAATTCTTTTGAATGTATTAATGCAACATTTAACCGTAAACGTGGTTTAGTCTTTTATTAGTAAATTGATCCATTCTGCTTTCAAACAAATTTTGATCGAGAAAAATTTTCTGAAAAGACAAACAAAGTCTTTTTTCCATGGGAGAAGAATATGACTTAATCCTATTCCTTTTCATGAATGAGAAAGGTATAATAGGAACATTTGAATTGTCTAAATTCTAATGTAACCCATAGCAAAGAATTGTACATCTTATTTTTCATAAAGATTTCATTACCCTCATTTGGTGAATGAATTCTTTTGTAACAAATATGACTTTTGGTTAATTGGAAAACATGTATATGAGTTACTAAATTAGAAGCTAGAATAATTACTGAAAATTGATAAAGGCAAACTAGCATAATTTATCTAGTTGTTTTGCTTTATCCTTTAAAGGTGCTACATACCGATTATGGGGATGGTAGGCACATTAAGGAAGAAATTCCATACCCAATTTTCAAGTTAATAACATTGGTGGATGACCCATCATTCACAGAGTAGAATACACCTTTTAGTACCTAAGTAATGATTACGTATGGTTCTTGAAGGTGTAGGAAAGTAACAAGCAAGCAATTTGCTTTCATTTGGTTATGAAACACTTACAATGTTATCAAATCTAGTGGGAGCATTGTGTTGCTTCTTGAATTAAAGTTATTATAATATTCTCTAATTCAGGTGGGAGCTACAACTTTGTTTCTGTGTAGTAACCCAATTATCTTCAAAGATAATTACTTTCCAATTGTAGGCACTTATGTTTCTACGGATAGTCATGTGCATTTTTTACTAATCAATATAGTCCTACATCTACTTGTTATATCTATGACACAAATCATATTAATCAAATAAACAAACATTTGTCGTGTTGTTTATCGGCTACATGATGTTGTTTCATGCACAAGTGGGAGAGATCTTTATTGTGTGCAGGTACAACACATATTAATATGATTTAATGAATTCTCTTGATTTGTAAAGTAAAGAGTAACGTTCTAATAGGACTTATACATTTAATATGTAAGATTGCCTATTAAGAACATGTGTCAAGATGATAACAAATACTACTTTAATTTAAATGCATGTCATTCAATATTAAAGAAACACTTGTAATTACAATTTATGTTACGTGAGAACGTGAACTAGATTGTAGCCCAAGGTAAAATATTCATATGTCATGAGACCGAGCATGGATAATTTTGCAGTTTCTTATATTGATCATTTCATGGAATGACATAATTAAATGAAGTAATCTAATACTACTTTAAATTTAATTATTTATTTATTCTTAGAATGACATAAATAGATGACGTAGTACATTAACTTGAAATTATTAATTAAAACCAAAAGGGGTGTTCATAATTACTTTAATTATACATATTTATGATTTCTTTGTAAAGTCACAAATATGAAGTCTTTTAATTATTACAAGACTTATAATATAAAGTAAGGCGTTAACTTGCTACATCTTTTATTAAGATATATGCATAAAGTCAATGAGTTGATCAATGACTTATAACGTATAGTGGGATTATAATTGTTATGTCTTTTGACTTAGTCAAAGAGTATTTGTGTTATAATGCATGCAATTGGCTTGGTAATTCTATTATACCATTAAGTTTTACTTGGTTGGTAAATAGGTAAGCCAAAGAGTATATGGTTATCTTAAATATTGTTAAATTATCTTACAATATTAATTATAATGAAATACCATAGTTTTATGGTGTGTTCGATTAGAAGAATCAAATTCTATTAGCCTTGTTTGATTCAAGATAACTCTAGTTTCTTCAAAAAGTTATCAAGGTTAGTAGATTGAGTATGAATTAAATATACTCAATAAGACTCAACCTAGAAGATTAATAAGACACCATTTTATTATGGAATGTGATGAATCACATTAAGTCTTATAATGAAGTTATGAATTTGTTAAACTGCTTATAAAGTGAGTTGTAACAAACTAATGTCAGAAACTGTCAAATGTGTTTTGTAAAGTCCCAAAAGAGAACAATGTATTATTGCTCTGCTTGCTAAAATATTTAAAGATAATCTTTAAATTATAAAAGGCAAGTGAGAGTTTTGTTTAGATCTTGAAGAGATTAAATTACAAAGTACATAATCTTCTAAAAATGAACTAGAAAATATCATGATGAGGCTAATCATGTAAATGATAGACCTCAAGATGATGGAATTATCATTTATAAATCCGTAAGGATATCTCAGATATTTGATTGTTATGTTGAAGAATATGAGTTCTGGGATCATGGTAAGCTTTGTTAATCATAATGATGAATTTAACAAATATTGAATTGTGGTAAATCAATCATACATTAATGATGAGATGTTGTCCATAAAGATAATCAACTTTAGAAACTTGGTTTATCTAAATGAAGATGAGTTTCTTCAAAGAATGGAAATCCTAGTGGTTTAAATCTTTGTGTAGAAATCATATGGACAATATTGTACACATATTTAATGCATGTCTAGTGACAATAATATTAATCATACTTAAGCAATTAACTATGGTGAATATTCTTTCCTAGATACATTAAGCAGTATAAAGATTATAATTGTCATACTTAGTTTCAACGATATGAATTTTTGACAATGAATATCAAAACTGGTTGTTGTGGAATACTTTTGCGAGGACGATAAGTAATACAAAGGAATTTTATGAATTCAAATAATCTTTTAATATGTACAAACTGCAAGAATTCATGAATGGATATATGCATGCATCTATGGTTTAATGTTAAATCCAAGGTTTTTTGATTTAATAATTAAAATAAGATATCTCATAAGTACTATTCCTAGAAGCTAGTGGGAGTATTATATTTATTCTCTTAAATCTTATATGTTGTATGACATATGGGCAATTACATTCCACCTAAATTAAGTTTTAGTTGGGAATGAAACTTAAGCTTGTAGATTTGAAAATAAAACATACAACATTGGAATATATGTTTCTTGTTATAAACATATCACGGTAAATAAGTGAGTCTAATAGAACATGATGGATACATATCTTTGACAAGATAGAATATGAATGGGATCTTAAAGTCTAACTTGAAGATTCATCATGTACATCATGTTGTATATAAGGTTGTTGTATCATGCTTGATTACAAGATTTTTTAACAACATTGTAATATTTATGTTTGGATTTAGAATTGCACTCCTCACCCTGGAGTTGTTCCCAGATTCTATACAACAATTGTTGTATAATTGTCATAGTCAACAAAATTGAAGTTTGAATGGCACCAAACAAATAATATTCAAAGTTTACGTATGTTTAAAGAGCATATTATGGTACAAAATGATGCTAGTATAATTGAGATGATACTCGATTCTAGTCATGGTGTCCTTGATGATGACCATGTTGACTAGTTATGCTCAACTAAGAGCATAGTTGCATTATATATTAAAGAATAAAGAATACTTTAAACTTTAAAAGTTTGGAAGTTGATTGTCATAAATTGGTGATTCAGGATGTCACACACTTAATGAAACATTATGTGGCAATGTCAAGATATTTCAATGCGCACATACTAGAAGTTCACTTATTGAATTCTTGGAATAAGTATTCTCAAAATTCCTATAGATCAAAGTTAGTTGAAATTATGCCACATCAACAAGTATGATTATCATGACTTGAGGCAAAATTCAGTAACTAAGAATTATCATGCATTGATCTATTTAGTATTTGGACAAAAGATGTTAAAAATTATTATTTATAATGAATTAAAGTACTTTATACGTTTAATTTCATTTATAATATTGTGTCCTATATTTGCATGTTTAAAATCCTTGAGTAACACAAGTTATTCTAAATAGTATGTTGTCGATCAATGACATGGGAATGTCATTGAATTAAGACAAATCTGAGTTTTGCTTAGAATATACTTGAAAGTATATCAATGTGAATGCATGATCAATTTCAGATGATATTTAATGGATTGGATATAGGACTTATCCCAATCACATGATGGTACTTTATGGATTTTTGTCATTAAGTACATCATGAATATTTATCCTCAGACCTGAGATACCAGAGAGTGTTATGGATGTAGTGCATTTCTGTAAAGCAATCTAACGCTATACGTAACTGGCAGTTATAAGGGTTGTTTTCAAAAGTGTTGCGAATTTCATGAATTCTGCTCGTAGTCAAAACATGATTTGTTTCCTTCAAATTTGTTTTGAAGCTTAATACTGCTGGGCCCCTCGTAGGGTTTGACAAGATGTTTGTGTTAATACAAATAAGCCGTAAAAACGTTTATTTATATTTTACGATCTTCTAATGTTTTGTCGATAACAAAAGTAAAATCATATTAACGAAACAAATAAAATACGTAAATGGTTTGAACTAATAGTTTTCTAACATATTCACATTTTCACATAAAACACTAAAACAAGTATAAGTGATTTTATGATCTAGATATATATGTACAACAACTAGTGTTTACATATTGGCTTAACAAGTATAAGTGATTTTATAATCTAGATATATATGTACAACAACTAGTGTTTACATATTGAGTTAACACATACTTAAGCTAAGTATACTAAAATGGGTAAAAACAAGTATATACTAAATAGATAAAAACTAGCAAATGGTTTTGACCCATAACCCATGGTTTTCTATATACCACTTATACAAGTTCAATGTATCCTTAAGGTACATTGTATCTTGAAAAACCATGGATCAACCCATAACCATGACCCATAACCAAAAATACCCATGGGTAAGAGGGCGTTCCACGGATCCCTAGCTTTGTGCTAGCGGATCCCAGTGGAAGGATCCGTGGGAGCGATGAGAAAATTTGCCTATAAATAGTGAGCCATTTCTTCATTATTATTACCCTTTCAATCCTCCTTCTAACACACTTTCTCCCAGAGTTAGATCTCACTAACCTTAGATCCAAGAGATCTATGTTTGTAGTTTTGTTTTGTGTGATCTTTTAGGTTCCTCTTAAAGCAAGATCACCACCTTTGAAGTCGAAACAGCTCAGTCCATGAGTTGCTATGCTTCCTCATCATCAAGACTCTTGAAGTCCTCTTGTTGATGATTCCTTTCTTTCTTCAAAGAAGTGTAGTGTTGAAGACATTTGTAACACTCCAACCCGACAAGGGTAAAGATATCGCAATCTGGTTTCATATCGAACTTTAAATAATATACAATAGCGGAAGCCTTTACAAAATACTCAAAAGAAAACATAAATAACTTAATAATCAAAGTAAATCTAAGATCTCTATGGTCGAAATCTTGCTCTCACTCTACTCTCAAACCCATATCGGCTATCCATAAGCTCATCTTGAATGCTTAAAACCTGCTTGCAGAAAAGAAAGTGCGGTGAGCTTACAAAGTCCGGTGAGCGGATATAACAAAGCGAAGCTAAATAAAACAAATATACGAATAACGAAAAATAAAATAAAATCATGACGAAGGATCTTTTAGGATTACTCGGAAGCACAAATGTCTGAAATCCAAACAAACACATAACAACTTAGACATCACATAGCACATTAATGACCAAACCCAAACACATCGAGCAACCAAACACATAACATATCAAAATAACAGTTACGTATAAGCCAAACGAAGAGTCTAAAAGCTAACGAAACACTTTCTAGACAATAAACATGGCATTCATACAAATCAATTAATCAACATTTAATACACTTAATGCAATATTGTAGCAGTGGAACTAGCGAGACGGTCATGGCGAGACATAATAGCTAAACCAGTTCTCGGATCAAATCCTAACCTTAGCAGATTTTAACATGGCGGTCACATATGCGAGACGAGATAATTAACCTTTAAAACACTCAATTGTACACTAGCACATTCATCTCGCAAATCAACGCATTCACGTAAAGATAACAAATCATAATATCGGATATACGAATCATGTTTTAACGTATTAATCTGTCCTAGCATGGCAACTAATAATCACTTAAACAAATACGTCATAAGCACGTTCACTAACATATTATATCGAATACATAATATAAACACTGAAATACCGAATCATACGAATACTTAACACGAAGTAACAAATAAAGATTTAGTCGACTACCAGGCGAAACATATCGGATCATACATATCATAAGTAACCATTTTATTCGGAGGGTGACCTCGAATACCATATATAATATGAGGGAGACCTCAAGTAACCAATGGAGTAGCTAGCTCCCGAATTTGTGAAGGCGCGTATTGCATTACGACATCATTCACGGAAAACATATCGGATAACGGATAACGGATCTAGGATGCATCCATCGCCCTTCCTACATATTCACAAATATGCTTCACCATCGAGGCGTGGCGAACATCACTCTCTGCGCCTAGAGTCATATCAGAGGTGCATCAACGATCGGACATGGAACCCCCATGACTAGTTAAATATTTGGCTCGGGTGTCAAACTAAACTTAGGTCAAACAGTTGTCATAAAGGTCATAAAGGTCACAGATAACTTATCGGATAGTTCATATCATAAGGTTCATATTCGGATAGTCGAAGTCGAGGTTCATATCATGGTGGCATATCATACATTCATAGCGAAGTTCATAATCAAGTTCATAATCAACCATAGCAAAGTTCAACAAATGTGTATATCGAGTCTTCCTAACATAAGTTCATATCGGATATTGCATAGTTCACTAGAACATAGTTCGGATAAATATGATCAAACATCCGAAAGGGTTCATAGCAATGGCATTGGGAATCCTATCGATAGTTCGGATAAATATGGATCAAATATTTGGCTCGGGTGTCATAAAGGTCACGAGATAACTTATCGGATAGTTCATATCATAAGGTTCATATTCGGATAGTCGAAGTCGAGGTTCATATCATAGTGGCATATCATACATTCATAAGCGAAGTTCATAATCGAAGTTCATAATCAACCATAGCAAAGTTCAACAAATGTGTATATCGAGTCTTCTAACATAAGTTCATATCGGATATTGCATAGTTCACTAGAACATAGTTCGGATAAATAATGTATCAAACATCCGAAAAGGGTTCATAGCAATGGCATTGGGAATCCTAATAAGTGAAATAAGCGAGCGAAAAGAACATCATAAGGAACCTTTACTAAAAGGTCGAAATATCATGTACCTTAAAGCAAATGAGAGGAAAGCAAGCGAATGAGCGAACACGAAGATCTGACGCCCGTCTTCTTCAATGAATCTACACGGATTACGATTAAGTATAATACTTATTAGTTCCTTTTATAAACTTCATGCCTTTGTAAGTGTGTTACCTATTGATATCATATTTTATCTTTCGGTTTCTTAAACTCATATTGGACCAGACTTTAGCGATTTTTATAAAATACTTACTTAGCTCAAATGAAATCAAGCAAAATACCAGAGGTTCCCATATGAGTTAAGAGACTCTACAAAAATTGGTGGGTTCTATATCCATGCTAAATGGCCTACGGAAAATCATAAGTCCGGACCTATCCGTAAAGTGATCGGAAAATACACCTTAAAGTTTACGCTTATTGGACCTATTTAGACACCTTGGAAAAATTCCCAAAACTCCCAGAAATTCATTTATGTCATAAATATCACTCCTGTAAAGGAGCTCCCAATTCCTTATGGTTTGAAAATGAAAAATCAAACAATCCAACTAAATTTCGAGACCCGTTTTCTCAGCTTTGACACTTGATCTTGTAAAATTCAAAAATACGACTTAGACAACTCCAAATTCGACCAAACCACTTGGAAAACTTAACTAAGACATAAAATAAACTTTTCCCACAAAACCCAGGTTATTGCACTTATAAAATTGGATCTATAACACACAAATTCGACATATGATGCTGTCCGGTTTAGGGTTTATTAAAACCACTATAATTACATGTTTAGACCATTAATTACACTTAGGGTTCCATTCCAATTAGGGTTTGAATTTATTAAGCATGATAACATTTATATATATGGTTTGGTTCTTTTATCTCGACATACCTATGATCCGATTCTATTAATCGTATTACATACCATCTCTTTTATATTTATAAGGTTCAATTTGTATGATTTGTGTTTGTTGATTTCATACGGTTCGGCCACAAAAGAAAACACAAGCTCGGCCAAAACAACATGATACAATATATATCGTGTAGGTGTTATCAAAATAAGATGAATAAACACGTTATACCTTAGCTCGTTGGAGCAAAACTCGACACCAAGGTTTAGGGTTCGGCCGAATAGAAAGAAAGAAAGAGAGCAACAAAACTAGGGTTTCAATTTTGTGTTTATGTATTGTAGTTATAGTTGTACAAATTTCGGTTCTAGGGCTTTGAGGGGTGTGTGTGGGCTTGGCTTGGTCCAACCGAACAAACAAACCAGCATGCTTATGGGCTCTCGGCTTGAACCCAACGAAACAAACCACACGGCCCATGACTTCACAATTAAAGCGAAAGCCAAGGCCCAACGAGGCAGTTAACTATTTCCACGAGACGTTTAACTTTTGTTTTTAAAAGTCGATCACATAAACATATTCGTTAAGTTTTACTTATTCAAAATTAGTTTTAATTTCGTTAAATGATTATAAGCGTGTTATGCGTATTTTATAATTTTGATTTCGAGGTATTTTAGTCTTTATATATGTTTAGTATTTTAGGGTTTTACAACTCTCCCTTCTAAAAAGAAAATTTAGTCCTCGAAATTGAACAAGACAGACAGAATAGAAACAAATCGGTTTCGAATTTCAAGGAACATAGCGAACGAAACTTATCCTAGAACAAGCAGTTCTTATCGAATATTCAAACTCATACTTTTGAAATCGAACCAATAATCAAATACTTATAACGAGATAATCATATACTTATTGGCGTATTGGCGAGAAAAGCAGATGAGATGCGAAAATCAAACAACACGCTCTAACTTATTCGGATATCTAAGGGTGAAAACAATCATATGCATAGATGGATGAATCCTAACGGTCTCGCTAGTCATGAGATAATCAACCTAAAAGGATCTAATGTTCCTCAAACACTTCACGAAAATCCTAGGATCACAATAAGGGTACAGGACGTACGCATTTAAAGCAAACATAGCAATCCATGGGTTCACTGAGACCATAACGATTTGGATCCCAAGCGTACAAAACTTATACGTAAGATATCATGAAAATCTCACAATAAGGTACGAATTCCAATCGAACATGAGGAGTGCCAAATAACGAATACAAGTCAAAGTCCTATCACACATCAATCAGGGCATTTCCCAGGGCGTCGTATACCTTCAATAAGTTCGATTATATGATCTCGGTATTATTCGTTGATCAGGCGTCATAATACTTGCATCACATAACAAGTTCTTATTGTCATTATATTTAGTCTCGGGTCATGACAAAACACATAACTAATATCATAACAAAACATACCACATACGAGATAATACGAGATAGCAAGTAACCTACTATAACAAACCCGGATACTCATGAGTATACCATCATGATGGTCATACTTCATTCAAGTGGTAATTAAACAACATCACTAAGAAAATAAATAGCGAGACGAAACTTATGAGGACTAACGGAAACTTAGCGAATCTATCGAGAAAGAAACAGAGAGGAACTATACTTTCAAAATTTTGTTTTTATTTCCATTAATCAAACAAAATTGCAGAATAAATCTTAAGATGAACTTCCAAAACAAAACTTAATAATCCAAGATTCAATCACCTAAATGAAACAAAGGACCTAACTCAAAATCCAATGTGGAAATTTCTCATAACGAGGGCAACTAATCGGGGCGTAAATCTCTATTCTTGTATCGAATTAAACCTCCAGTAGCCGTAGATTCTAAATCCGAGTTCACCTCGTATTCTTCCTCATGACTTATTCTTGTGATCCGGAAAGAAAAGTGAGATATACCGAATGCTAAGCGATAAAACTTCACGATTCACACCGAGTTCGAACAAATCGAGAGAAAAGCAATCTGATCGGAATCACTTATCGGAATATCAAACCGTCTTGAAACGCATGACAAATGAATCGGAGTGACATAAGTCGCGCCCAAATCATATGAAGTAGATGAATCTTCTCGACCACCGGTTGAATCTTGTCTCCGTCTCTTGCGCCTTTGGTTGGTCCATCCAACTTCCTCCAATGACATCTGATGTCTCCAGCAAAGACGGCGGTCGGCGTGGCTTCGCTTCACGAACCTCTCCAACACGGAACCGTCGCGACAGCGGTCGGCACCATCTTCTTGGCTCCACGGTTAGTCTCCATCTAACGATCGACAAGCGGACGAGCGAAAACAAAAATAACAAAATTCGATCTGCGAACAAAGGAGGGCCAATTCGGTGAAGGCAAAAGGATATCAAGTCAAATCTTGAGCGACCATCAAAGGAATCGAAAAAAATATCGAGCAGACGGAAACCTAATGTCTACCCAATCCTCCGGGTCATAGCCTAAGCTCTAGGGTCCTAAAACCTAGATCTACGATACCATAATTGTAACACCCCAACCGACAAGGGTAAAGATATCGCAATCTGGTTTCATATCGAACTTTAAATAATATACAATAAGCGGAAGCCTTTACAAAATATTCAAAAGAAAACATAAATAACTTAATAATCAAAGTAAATCTAAGATCTCTATGGTGAATCTTGCTCTGACTCTCTCGAACCCATATCGGCTATCCCATAAGCTCATCTTGAATGCTTAAAACACGCAGAAAAAGAAAGTCTACTGAGCTTACAAAGCCAGTGAGCAGATATAACAAACGAAAGCTAAATAAAACAAATATCACGAATAACGAAAATAAAATAAAATCATGACGAAGGATCTTTTAGGATTCTGCGGAAGCACAAATGTCGAAATCCAAACAAACACATAACAACTTAGACATCACATAGCACATTAATGACACAAACCCAAACACATCGAGAGCAACCAAACACATAACATATCAAAATAACAGTTACGTATAAGCCAAACGAAGAGTCTAAAAGCTAACTTAAACACTTTCTAGACAATAAACATGGCATTCATACAAATCAATTAATCAACATTTAATACACTTAATGCAATATTGTAGCAATGAACTAGCAGACGGTCATGGCGACATAATGGCTAAACCGGTTCTCGGATCAAATCCTAACCTTAGCGATTTTAACATGGCGGTCACATATGCGACGGATAATTAACCTTTAAAACACTCGATTGTACACTAGCACATTCATCTCGCAAATCAACGCATTCACGTAAAGATAACAAATCATAATATCGGATATACGAATCATGTTTTAACGTATTATCTTGTCCTAGCATGGCAACTAATAATCACTTAAACAAATCGTCATAACACGTTCACTAACATATTATATCGAATACATAATATAAACACTGAAATACCGAATCATACGAATACTTAACACGATAACAGATAAAGATTTAGTCAACTACCACGAGCCGAAACATATCGGATCATACATATCATAAGTAACCATTTTATTCGGAGGGTGACCTCGGAATACCATATATAATATGAGGAGACCTCAAGTAACCAATGGAGTAGCTAGCTCCCGAATTTGTGAAGACGCAGCGTATTACCGACATCATTCACCGGAAAACATATCGGATAACGAGATAATGGATCTAGGATGCATCCATACGCCCTTCCTACATATTCACAAATATGCTTCACCATCCAGAGGCGTGGCGAACATCACTCTCGCCCTAGAGTCATATCGAGGTGCATCATCGATACGGACATGGAACCCCATGACTAGTTAAATATTTGGCTCGGTGTCAAACTAAACTTAGGTCAAGCAGTTGTCATAAATGACACGTCATAATTCATCATAAAGGTCACGGATAACTTATCGGATAGTTCATATCATAAGGTTCATATTCGGATAGTCGAAGTCGAGGTTCATATCATAGTGGCATATCATACATTCATAAGCGAAGTTCATAATCGAAGTTCATAATCAACCATAGCAAAGTTCAACAAATGTGTATATCGAGTCTTCCTAACATAAGTTCATATCGGATATTGCATAGTTCACTAGAACATAGTTCGGATAAGTAATGATCAAACATTCGAAAAGGGTTCATAGCAATGGCATTGGGAATCCTAATAAGTGAAATAAAAGCGAACGAAAAGAACATCATAAGGAACCTTTACTAAAAAGGTCAGAATATCTGTACATGCTTAAAGCAAATGAGAGGAAAGCAAACGAATGAACGAACACGAAGATACGACGCCACGTCTTCTTCAATGAATCTACACGGATTACGATTCGTATAATACTTATTAGTTCCTTTTATAAGCTTCTTATGCCTTTGTAAGTGTGTTACCTATTGATATCATATTTTATCTTTCGGTTTCTTAAACTCATATTCGGACCAGACTTTAGCGATTTTATAAAATACTTACTTAGCTCAAATGAAATCAAGCAAAATCCAGAGGTTCCCATATGAGTTAAGAGACTCTACAAAAATTGGTGGGTTCTATATCCATGCTAAATGGCCTACGGAAAATCATAAGTCCGACCTATCCGAAAGTGATCGAAAATACACCTTAAAGTTTACGCTTATTGGACCTATTTAGACACCTTGGAAAAATTCCCAAAACTCCAGAAATTCATTTATGTCATAAATATCACTCCTGTAAAGGAGAGCTCCCAATTCCTTATGGTTTGAAAATGAAAAATCAAACAATCCAACTAAATTTCGACCGTTTTCTCGACTTTGACACTTGATCTTGTAAAATTCAAAAATACGACTTAGACAACTCCAAATTCGACCAAACCACTTGGAAAACTTAACTAAGACATAAAATAAACTTTCCCACAAAACCCAGGTTATTGCACTTATAAATTGGATCTATAACACACAAATTCGACATATGATGCTGTCCAGTTTTAGGGTTTATTAAAACCACTATAATTACATGTTTAGACCATTAATTACACTTAGGGTTCCATTCCAATTAGGGTTTCAATTTATTAAGCATGATAACATTTATATATATGGTTTGGTTCTTTTATCTCGACATACCTATGATCCGATTCTATTAATCGTATTACATACCATGCTCTTTATATTTATAAGGTTCAATTTGTATGATTTGTGTTTGTTGATTTCATACGGTTCACCACAAAAAGAAAACACAAGCTCGGCCAAAACAACATGATACAATATATATACGTAAGGTGTTATCAAATAAGATGAATAAACACGTTATACCTTAGCTCGTTGGAGCAAAACTCTCGACACCAAGGTTTAGGGTTCGGCGAATAGAAGAAAGAAAAGAGGCAACAAAACTAGGGTTTCAATTTTGTGTTTATGTATTGTATTTATAGTTGTACAAATTCGGTTCTAGGGCTTTAGGGGTGTGTGTGGGCTTCGGCTTGGTCCAACCGAACAAACAAACCCACGCCTTATGGGCTCTCGGCTTGAACCCAACGAAACAAACCACACGGCCCATGACTTCACAATTAAGCGAAAGGCAAGGCCCAACGAGCAGCCCAACTATTTCACGCGAGACGTTTAACTTTTGTTTTAAAAGTCGATCACATAAACATATTCGTTAAGTTTTACTTATTAAGTAAATTAGTTTTAATTTCGTTAAATGATTATAAGCGTATTGTACGTATTTTATAATTTTTGATTTCGAGGGTATTTTAGTCTTTATATATGTTTAGTATTTTTAGGGTTTTACAACATTAGTGAAAGATGTCTCAAGTGTCAAGACGAAGATATTAGTGAAGGGTATCTATCGTCTATAGGATAAGCACTTGTGGTAGGTGCTTAGAAGTCAAGACAAGAAGCATTAGTGAAGGTGCTTGAAAGTGAAGACACAAGACATTAGTGAAAGGTGTCTTGTAGATCTAGTCAAAGGCATTAGTGAAAGGTGCCTTAGATGTACATTCGATATGGTGTGTTTCGATGTACTAGATAGACTAGCATTAGATCCAAGGATATTGATGTCCTTGATGATGTTGTAAAGGGTAGATCTCCTTTGGGATTAGTCGTTGGTGTAGTGTGGTAGTAGTTCCTCCATTGCAATGGAACTAGGTGCTTAGCCTAGTACCTAATAAAGGGTGGCGACGTTGTGAAGGTGTAGTTCACCTAAGGTGTGAAAGAACTCGGTGGTTAGCCTAGCACCGTATAAAGGGTAAGCGACGTTGTGTTAGGTGTGGTTCGCCTTGGTGTGAAAAGAACTCGGTATTTAGCTTTGTCGGAAAAAGGTTAAGCGGCGTTGTGAATGCTTGTCCGCCATAAGGAGCTTGGTGTAGTGATTCGAACTCTCGAGTAGGTGACTCGGGGGGTGGAGTAGGGCAAGGAAGGTGACCTTGTGGCGAACCACTATAAATACTTGCGTTGTGGTTTTGTGCTTCTTACTCTTTCTTTCATTACATATCTTCTATGTTTGCTTATCAACATCCAACACACACAATCAAATAGATTGACATAAGTCAATCTAAATAGATAAAAGGAAGTTTTAATTGGTAAAACTATTCAACCCCTTCTAGTTTTCCACAATTGGCATCGAGCTTCGTTACCAAGTTTCTTGAAGTATATTGTACTTTAAAAACTTGATACGATCCATAGTTAATTGAAAACTACAAAAAGGTTTTTTAAAACAAACATCATGTTTTTCAAAAGCGATATGTTTGGATGTTGATTGATAACAACATTTTTTTCTTTTTCTTTTCACTTAAATTGCACTAATCTTCTTTGTGATGTTGATTAGTCAAAGCTCATACCCACCAAGCTTTAGGGTTGCTTGGTAACAAGAATACCTTCCTTAAGAAGGTATCTTAGGCAAAGAGGCGGGAATCGTCTAAGTGACATTTGTCATTTGTAAAAGACATTCCTAAGTGCATTCGAGTATGACTTTCTACTTATATCTAAATGATATTTGTTTAGTATATAAGTGTTATTTGCTAGGCTTTTATTTGAGTAGATTTTGTGTTTACACATGATTTACATGTAACCGTTAGGAAGCTTTGTTTCTCACATCTGCGTTATTTTTCTCGTCTATAGTCATAGTATATAGAACTCATGCTTTATTTATTCTAATAAAACAAAAACACAATTTCAAAATTCCTCCTTCCCTATTAATAAACCCACTGCGCCCACTTTTTCAATCCTCACTTTTTCAAATTTTCCAATTTCAAAAATTCCCTCTCATTCAAATACTTCATCTTCCTCCTCATTCCATCTCTTCCTAAACCAAGAAGATCCGTCATCAACATGGTTTACATCGCACTCGTGCTCATCGCCCTAACACTCATCGCACTTGTGTTCCCTATGATGAAGTTCACATACGGAGACATTTACTTTGTGTTGTTAATCTATATTGGGGTCATTTACCCAATCCTTTGTATCATCCTTAGCATTGAAATGCAATATTATTGATAATCTATTTTATCTAGGATGTTTGTGTTATTATGTGTGTTTTATTTCTTTTGATCTATATGTGTTATATTCTTTAGTGATACATTAGATGTCATGTATGCATGCTAAAAGAAAATGTAGGATAAAACATACTTGTGGTACAATAAGCGTAAAACCTATGTTTTTATTAAAAGCGGTTACATTACTATAGATCCACGGATCCGGAAGTTACACTAGCGGATCCCTTTTGAAAAGGAACCGTGGGATCCGTCCTCTGAAAAAGTTTTCATGCAAGATTAAAGACCACTATCCTTCTAAAAGTAATAATCCACTAGGTTTCAAAACCATGAGTTAGCTAAATACTAATAAAAATAAAAACCATTGTTAATAGAATATCTAGTAAAACGTTAGATTATTATAGGTTGACCATAAACGTCTTCCTTATTAACCCATCACTTATAGGTTCAACTATGACGCATGAATACGAGTTTGATTTTTTACTCACTAGCGTCTACACCCGAACATTTCCTTGAGCCCAACACACACGGAAATCATGTACGTGGGTTCAATAATCTCGAAAACCGTCACTTCCATGAAGGGCGTGTTGTACAACACCTCTACAATTCGAAGAAGGTATCAATACCTCCTTCCGAGCCATAGGACTAGAATGTCTTCTTGAAATCAACGAGAAGATATGTCCAAGGTTCATAATGGAATTCTTCCGTCAAGTCGAACTCGTTCGTAACGAGGATCGCTCTCTATCTCTTTGGTTTTATATCAAAAACCAAAAATTCACTTTAAGCCTTGGGCATCTTGCTCACATCCTCCGAATTCCAAACCATGGACAATGTGCCTTCACCGAAGATTGGTCTCTTGATTCTCTCTTCAACTTTCGTGAAAATAGTCCATATTGTTCACACATACCCTCTCAGGAAGATTTACGCGCATGATATGCAAACCTCGACCATATTACTCCAATCCAAACATTATCCATACGGGATATCCGAGAAAGTATAAACTGTTGCTCTCATTCTACGTGAAAATGTTTGGAGTCTTAGGAAATCGAGATATTCTTCCCGCTTGTTGTGCTCACATGTTGTCTTTGTTTGCTAACACAACAACCTTACAATCTCGCCTACTTCTTCGCAAAGGCGAATTGCAAATCTTCAAGGCTCCAAGAATAAACTCATCCCTTATGGAATGTTCTTGACACGCCTCTATCACAATGTTATGCACTTCCATCCTCAATTTCAAAGTCCGTTATGCGTGCTTGTGAACAAGATGATGGAACCGCTAAACATATCTCTCGTGAAGACTTTCTTCATTCATGATTCCACCAATACCCATCAATCACATAATGATCCTCTAGTGAAGACACTCGAGGAACCTAGAATAGTCGAATAGGATCAATTCTACTATGTAATCCTATCTCTTCCATGAAATAAAACATCTTACATTTGATTTCCTAGTTTTAGAACTCACTTAAACAAAACTTGGAATATAATGCATTGTCAAAGATCATTGCATACCTTTAGTAAAGGTTACATCTAGAGATGAGCGGATCCCAAATGTTGTACTAAGCGGATCCCTACTTCTGAGGGAACCGTGGGATCGGCAAAGCAGAAAATGCAATTGCAAGCATTATATGTCAAAGACATCCTTAGAACACCTCACTAAGCTAAACATAGTGTCTTAAGATTGATTAAGACTTTATCAAGATTGGTTGACCTTTCCTACTCTTTCCAACTCACATAGATCACATTTTAAGGCTTTGTTAGATCTACCATTTCAATCCATCACTCTTCCGCTCCCAAAACTCACACTTTATTCTTAACATATGATCTCTCACAACTAGGTTAGAAATCCTTGATTATGACAATATTGATCATTAATCAATCTCACTCAAAATTGATCAAAGTTGATCAAATCCTAGTTTTCCCATCTCATAACCATTAGGATATTTTCCAAAACATAATCCTAAGACACAACACGATCTCTAGGATCATTTAGTTTCATTTAACTTCAATTGACATCTTTAATGTCATCCTTGCTCATCCATTGGTACTTGTTGAAAGTTCCAAATCCTTCCATAAATAACAATCATTAGCTACACTCATTGCCTTCAAACACTTAGCACCCTCCATTTAAAACACTTAGGAGAACTGAAACACTCAAGGTGATGTAGGTCTAGGATCTTAGAAACATCATTCCACTCTTTCATAAAGCTGGCGAGCGGATCCTAGAACTAGCCTAAGCGGATCCTCAGAAAGGGCCGTGGGATCCGGATGACAGTCTATGACAAATCTTACTAAAACAAATCATTTCAACTCAAACACTCCATCTCATCTTAAATGAGTTCCTAGAGCAACACAACCTCTGGAGTTGACTCTTGTGCATGCTAATCATCACATTCAATGAATCTTAGTGGCTTAGAGCTTAAATGCACTTTCCAAATCTTTTGGTTTATAAACCACCTTATTAGGACCTCCATAGTCATCACTCTCATTCTAACTTTCAGCCTTTGCAATCTCTTGAAATCATCTCATCATGAGAAAAACCCCAAGTAACAACCTATCCGCTGAAGAACCACCCATCAAAAGGGCTCGTGTTGTACACGAAATCTCTTCAACAAATCATCTCGGTCAAATCAATAAACCTTCATCATCAATCAAACCAATTCCTAAAAGGATAGTACCCACAAAACTACCTATACCAAACACAACCATACCTCTTGGGCCAAACAATATAATCTCCATAAACCATCACCTTTGGTTCCTAGAGCTATCTCTTTACATCCCACAATCATCACTCACCTCTACAATTTAGAGGACTTGCCACCTAGGCCGTCTCATCCGCTTCATGACAACATTCTCCTCATTAGGAGGAACAATGATTCAAAATCAAGGTGTTGAGTCAACACTTGCTCAAACTTCCTTTTAGCGTTTCCATCATATAATCCCATTTGGATTATAAGAAATCATCAAAGTCAACCACGACCTTATGGAAGTTGACACATCTTTACCACCATCATTATTCTTGATCGAACCATTCCTAAATGGACCTCCACCAATCCTCCATCATTGAGGGCTCCTCGAACCACTTCAATTGATCCTTTGAATCAAGCCACTTCATTTCATCCACCACCACTACCTAGCCATGACAAGATTGCTATCATTGTCAACATGTTGAAAGTTTGATACATGAAGTGCGAGGAAGACCAGCGTTTCATGTTCTATCATCTCCTCGAGCGTTTCGGCGAGATTAAACCTAAACATAACTTGAGCTAGAAGATTATAGTGGTGTCTAAGCTTCAGCGTTAGTTGGTCTAAAAATTCCTAGTTATGTATTGTCTATTTTCTTATTTTTGAGTCATGTATATCATAACTCTTGTTTTATTAAATGGAATTACATGCTACTTGTTATTTAGTTGAGCATATGATTACTTTGTTTTCATATCTCATTTATGTGATAACATTATTTGTTATTTCACCCTTGCTGAATTTGATCGGTGATACGGATCCTCGAGAATAGTCTAGGCGGATCCCTACTAGGAGGGCAGGAGGATCCGTGAAGGCAAAATTTTTCCTCTAACTTGCATCACATTTGCGAAATTGTGAATTATACTTGCTTTCTAACCTTTGTTTTGTATATCTTAATTCACACATGAAGACTTTGACATCCTAAAGCTAGGGGAGCTTTATGTCAAAGCAATACATTAAATTACTTGCAATACTAGATTTATTTTTCATAACTTCCCATTGCAAAGTTGCAATCATCTAGAGAACACACTCGTTTTTCCTTTTAGGCGAAATCTTTTGCAAACTTAGTTGCAAATGATCTAGATTAAATTACTTTCTTGGCGCCACTACATAGGGATGGACTCGTCAAGGGGTAAAACGAGATCTATTCCCGTTACTTGCTCTTTATTCTCTTTTCACATGTTTTCTTTAAAACAATGTGTTGCTTTTCTTGAAACACTTTTGTTTCGACAAAGGGGAGAAGAAAGTAAAACTTCTAAATTCAAGCGTTTCACAATTTTAGCTTTTCCTTAAAATAATTTTATGTTTGTCATCAACAAAAGGGAGATTGTTAATACAAATAAGCCGTAAAAGCGTTTATTTATATTTACGATCTTACAATGTTTTATCGATAACAAAAGTAAAATCATAATGTGAAACAAATAAAATCGTAAATGGTTTGAACTAATAGTTTTCTAACATATTCACATTTTCACATAAAACACTAAAACAAGTATAAGTGATTTTATGATCTAGATATATATGTACAACAACTAGTGTTTAAATATTGGCTTAACAAGTATAAGTGATTTTATAATCTAGATATATATGTACAACAACTAGTGTTTACATATTGAGTTAACACATACTTAAGCTAAGTATACTAAAATGGGTAAAACAAGTATATACTAAAATAGGTAAAAAACAAGTATATACTAAATAGATAAAAACTAGCAAATGGTTTTGACCCATAACCCATGGTTTATATATACCACTTATACAAGTTCAATGTATCCTTAAGGTACATTGTATCTTGAAAAAAAACCATGGATCAACCCATAACCCATGATCCATGACCCGTGACCCATGACCCATAACGAAACATACCCATGGGTAAGAGGAAGCGTTCCACGGATCCCTAGCTTTGTGCTAGCTTGAATCCCAGTGGAAGGGATCCGTGGGATCCGTGGGAACGTTGAGAAAATTTGCCTATAAATAGTGAGCCATTTCTTCATTATTATTGTAGGATATTAGTTTTCACTTACATCGAACCATAATACAAAGTGGGCGTATAAGTGGAATTCTAGAGAGAAGTTAGAGGTTTAGGGAACTTAGTGAGAGAAAGTGAAAGATATTATTATGAGCTCGAACTCTACCTTGGAAGGTAGAGGTATTTATAGTCTTACATAAATGGCCACACATCGAGGTGTGGATCGGGCATATAGTGGTAAGGAACCGTCCAGTCCTCCGCGGTGATGCTTAACTAAATACTACATAACTTAAAATAGCTACGACTCGAGCTTTCTAATGATTACATATACTTGAGGTGACCGACTCTTTAATACAGATTTCTAATTCCAACAATCTCCCTGAGGGTGGTCACCTCAATTATGTACTAAAATTACATTGAATAACCCAGATAGATATTACATTAACAATTGTTCTTGCATTCTTGATGTAGTACTTTGCTCTAGCTCGTAGTCATTGATTCTTCACATTGCATGTTTGGTTACTCCAATGTGGAGGTCTTTCTTGATCACGTGATAATAATAATGAGCCGACTTTTGAAGATCATCGATCTATCAAAATATCTACGAGACATCCTTTGTGGTGTTGGTATTATGTGATGTTGTGACTTGTTGGAAAATTTAGTGCACTTGTGGGATTAGTTCACACCTTGTAATGGGTTAGGAGGTGCAGATGTACACCCATAAGGTCCATGAACACCACGACTCTTATAGTGGTTTGTATTGGTAGTCTTGGTGAAAGTCTTGCTTGGTGAAAATCTTGTTGGTGAAATCTTGCTTGTGGAAAATCTTGCTTGTGGTTTCCAGCGATAAGCGATGCTTCCAGCGATAAGCGATGTTTCCAACGATAGCCTTGTGAAATCTTGATGCTATGAAATCTTGATAAGCGGTGTTTCCAGCGATAGGTTGTATTTCCACTATAAGTGAAAGTCTTGCTAGTGGAAAATCTTGCTTATGGAAAATCTTGCTAAATGGCGATTACAACTTCTTTATGACCACGTTTAATTGGTCATGTAACCACTAACGGCTATAATGGGGATAATTATGAGGCTATTAATGGGCGATTAATACTCATAATTCCATTGGAATAGCTCAAGAGTAACCTCCTATATATAGGAGATCCGAACATGCATGAGGAACACACGAAAACACTAAATACTTATAAGCGAAAGGGTTATAGAATTGTGCCTAATTCTCTAAGCGCATTTGGTCTTATCCCAGTAGATATTCGTGATACCCGGGCATTAGGGTCGAATAGTTTACTTTGGAAAGTGATCACACGATTCAAGTGATATCCGGTAACCACCTAGTGGTATTGCTCTTGTCATTGATTGTCTTAACCACATTGCGGGATCTAACCCCAACAATCAAAGTAAACTATTTTGTGATAATCAATGGCAAGCTAACGCAATGAAACACATGGCTTCAAACTTTGCTAAAATTTGGACAAGTTTGAAGGGTGGACTTTAGGAGGTGGCGAAAGAAGATGCACTTCTTGGCATCAAGCATGAGTGTGGTCTATGTCTTGACTACTCCAATTCACGATGATGGTGATGATGCTCTTGGGGCGGATCGGGAGGAGGAGCAAGTGGGAGAATGATGACTACATATGCAGAGGTCTTATTCTCAATGGTATGTCGATTCTTTGTTTGATATTTATCGAACTTTGAATCTTCAAAGAACTGTGGGATTCCTTGGATGCCAAATATATGGTGAGGATGCATCAAGTAAGAAGTTCCTTGTTAGTAATTTCACAAATTACAAAATGGTGATTCAAGACCGGTTATGGAACAATACAATGAACTTCTTGGAATACTTGGAAGGTTTACACAACACAATATGCACATGGATGAGGCTATTTCGGTCTCTTGTGTTATTGACAAACTCCTCCTTCTTGGAAAGATTTCAAGCATACCTTGAAACATAAGAAGGAGGAGTTAACTCTTGTTGAGTTAGGCGATCATCTGCGCATTGAGGAATCTCTCAAGGTGCGGGATAATGACAAGCCAAAGAGTGGCAATCTTCTTTGGACCATCTGTTGTCAATATGGTGGAGCATAACAACTCCACGGTACAATGACAACAAAGGCAAACGCAAGTATCATGATAACACAAGGCGGATCCTAACAAGAAGGCAACACCTACTTGTTGGAAATGTGGCAAGGCGGTCACATTAAAAGGGGCTGCAAGGGTGTTAAAGTTGGTGGTAAAGCCAATGGATCGAGCACTAATGGTTCGGGGGTGGTGGTTCACCAACTCACTGAAAGGTCGAAATATGTTTAATAAGTCTTTTCGGTTTATTATGTTACATATGTATCTGAATCTTTTATGTGCGGGATGATGATGTTGCGTGGTGGGTTGACTCGGTGCAACAGTTCATGTGTGTAAAGATAGAAGGCGGTTCAAGACTTATGAGTCATTGAATGATGGTTCTATTCTTCACATGGGAAATGAGTCAACGACCTTGGTGCATGGTCGTGGTTGTGTAGATCTTAGGTTTAGTTCGGAAAGATTGTAACTTTGTTTAATGTTATTCATGTTCACGATATAAGGAAAAACTTGGTTTCAAGTAGTGTTTTGAATAATCATGGATATAAACAAGTTATTGAATCGATAAATTTGTTCTTTCTAAATGTGGTGTTTTATTGGTTTTGGTTATTTATGTAATCAAATGTTCGGGCTTAATATTACCAGCGACGGTGTTATTTCGACTTTTGTGACCACATATGATCGGTGATTCTAACCTTTGGCATGCTAGACTTGGTCATGTTCACTATAAAAGGATGCAAGATATGTCTAGGGATGGTTTAATCCACTTTTGACATGGACAACGAAAAGTGTAAAACTTGCATGTTGACCAAGATAACCAAGAAACCCTTTCGGGGTGTTAGTCGTGAGACTAAGATCTTGGAGCTTATTCACGATGACACATGTGTGATTTGCATGCCACTCCTTCTTTGGGGAATAAGAAGTACTTTGTGACATTTATTGATGATGCTTCTAGATTTTGTTATGTCTATCTATTACATACCAAGGATGAAGCATTAGATAAATTCAAAGTGTTTAAAGCGAAGTTGAATTACAACTTGGGTCTTTGATCAAAAGATTAAGGGCGATAGGGAGGTGAGTACATGGATACTCGGTACTTTCGATCTGTTGGAATAATCCATGAAACGACGCCCTTATACTCCTCGGCAAAATGGTATTTACGAAAGGAAAAGCAGGTCTTGAAGGAGATGGTTAATTCCATGTTGTCCTATTCGGGATGAGTCAAGGTTACGGGGTGAAGCTATGTTAACGACTTGCTATTTGCTAAATAGGGTTCCCAACAAAGGAACAAGGTTACCCTTATGAACTCGGACTAAAAGGAAACCAAACTGAACTATCTCAAGGTTTGGGGTTGTAGAAATTGTTGTAAGACTCCACGATCCAAAGCAAAAGACTTTGGGTGAAAGAGGCATTGTTGCATCTTTGTTGGATATCTTGAGCATTCCAAGGCTTTTAGGTTCTATGTTATTGAACCTAATGAACATGTTTCGATTAACTCAATAATTGAATCAAGGGATGCGAGACTTTGATGAGAATAGATTCTCATCGGTCCCTAGACCAAGTCGAGAGGATTCCTAATGGAACTCATGACCTTTGGTGTATCGAGGGTCACGATGATGAACCATCGGTGGTCCACGATGAGGTTGTGGTTCAACAACTGAACACGTGCTCGGGAAGAGCAAAAGGTCGGGACTCCAAAGTCATTTGGACACGAGTTTCAACTATACTTAGTTGAAGGTACTAGGATGAGGTCTCGGACCAATACTCCTATTGCTTCATTGTTGAGGATGACCCCAAAACATTTGAAGAAGCAATGAAGTCCCGGGACATTGCTTTACGGAAAGAAGCAATCAATGATGAGATGGATTCCATCATGGGCAACAACACTTGGGTGTTGGTTGATCTACCTCCAGTTGCAAACCTCGGGTTGCAAATGGATTTTCAAAAGGAAAATGAAGGTAGATGGAACTATTGAAAAGTTCAAGGCTAGACTAGTTATTCGGGGCTTTAAACAAAAGTCGGGAATAGACTATTTTGATACTTATGCCCACGTGGCTCGTGTCGATACCATAAGGCTGGCGATTGCTATGGCATCTATTCACAATCGGTTATTCATCGGATGGATGTGAAAGCAGACTTTCTTGAATGGTGAATTGGAAGAGGAGGTTTATATGAACCAACCTCGGGGCTTCATCATGCACGGCAATGAAAACAAGGTGTGTAAAGCGATTAAGTCTCTTTATGGACTTAAGCGGGCACCTAACAATGGCATCAAAATTTGATGAAGTGGTTTTGTCTAGTGGTTATGTTCTTAACCAAGGTGACAAATGTGTATATAGCAAATTTGATGAATCGGTAAAGGTCATCATTTGTCTATATGTTGATGACATGTTGATCTTTGGCGACCAAAATCGAGTTGACGACAAAGGAATTTTTGTCATCAAGGTTCTCCATGAAAGACATGGGGAGGCGATGTTATCCTTGGTATAAGGATTAAACATGAAAGTAAAAGAATTTCTATCTCTCGGTCTCATTATATTGAGAAGGTCTTGAGGAAATTCAATTACTTTGATTGTACTCGATGAGTACACCTATGGATACTTGTGAGAAGGCGATGCCTAATCATGGCAAGGCGTATCTCAACTTGAGTATTCTAGGGTAATTGGTGCTGATGTATGCCATGACTTGTACAAGGCACGATATTGGTTTTGCGGTGGGAAAATTGAGCGGTATACTAGTAATCCTAGTGCTCATCAACGGCAAGCGATTCAAAGAATCTTGAAGTATTTGAAGAGAACTATGGATTATAGTCTCTCATATCTTGGTTACCCATCGATGTTGGAAGGTTACACGATGCAAGTTGGATCGATAACTTGAAGACAATTAGTCTACCGGTGGTGGGTATTCCTACTTGGTGGAGGTGCAATTTCTTGGGCATCCAAGAAGCAAACTTGCATCACCGGTTCAACAATGGAATCGAATTTGTGGCTCTAGCATTTCTTTGGTAAAGAAGTGAATGGTTGAAAAACTTGCTTCTTGAGATTCCATTGTGGCCTAAACCTATAGCACCTATTTCTATCCGGTGTGATAGTGCGGCTACATTGGCTAAGGCTTATAGCCGGATGTACAATGGTAAGTCTAGACACTTAGGTGTCGGGCATAGCATGATTCGTGAGCTTATCATGAATGGGGTGGTATCTATAGAGTTTGTGAGATCTCAGCGAACTTAGGCGATCACTTGACGAAGGGTGCGGCTAGAGACTTGGTTATAAAGTCGCTAAAGGGATGGGTTTAAGTCCAACTTAGTCATTGAATGCTAGGACACCCACTCCTCACGAGGAAACTTAGGAGCTGAGTTCAATGTGGAAAGTTGAACATTCGATGGTGGAGCACATGTTTTATTTACATCCCAAGGTTGTGCTCGGAACTGCTTGAAAGGAGGATGAAGTCTTTACTTCTTAATGGTTAATTTTCTTTGAAAAAGTGCTTGGCGGGAGCATGACTAAAGAGGAACCACCTATGTAAATGTTGAAGTTTTGCCGCTTGAGGAAGCTTTGGACTTTTAGCTTTTACAACATTTATGAATTTGGATATGGACACATGGCTTGTATAGTGTCGGGAGCTTTTAAGTGTTTGAAAACTTGTGTGTAGTTATCTTGGTATTCAAATGGGTTGAAGGGTTCAATTCTTAGAACACCACGATTCTCGAATATTTGAGCGTGTAATTACTAAGATGGAAATTCAATCCTCGGGACATTTTCATTTATGCACATGTTTTGATTGATGTTTATTTTTCATGCAAAGGAAGTGAACTAAATTTGGGGAGGATTGTTGGAAAATTTAGTGCACTTGTGGGATTAGTTCACACCTTGTAATGGGTTAGGAGGTGCAGATGTACACCCATAAGGTCCATGAACACCACGACTCTTATAGTGGTTTGTATTGGTAGTCTTGGTGAAATCTTGCTTGGTGAAAATCTTGTTGGTGAAAGTCTTGCTTGTGGAAAATCTTGCTTGTGGTTTCCAGCGATAAGCGATGCTTTCCAGCGATAAGCGATGTTTCCACGATAGCACTGTGAAATCTTGATGCTATGAAATCTTGATAAGCGGTGTTTCCAGCGATAGGTTTGTATTTCCACTGTAAGTGAAAGTCTTGCTAGTGGAAAATCTTGCTTATGGAAAATCTTGCTAAATGGCGATTACAACTTCTTTATGACCACGTTTAATTGGTCATGTAACCACTAACGGCTATAATGGGGATAATTATGAGGCTATTAATGGGCGATTAATACTCATAATTCCATTGGAATAGCTCAAGAGTAACCTCCTATATATAGGAGATCCGAACATGCATGAGACACACACGAAAACACTAAATACTTATAAGCGAAAGGGTTATAGAATTGTGCCTAATTCTCTAGCGCATTTGGTCTTATCCCAGTAGATATTCGTGATACCCGGGCATTAGGGTCGAATAGTTTACTTTGGAAAGTGATCACACGATTCAAGTGATATCCGGTAACCACCTAGTGGTATTACTCTTGTCATTGATTGTCTTAACAAAAAGATTTATATTTTTTTGACTTTTATATTTTTATTATGAATTAATTACTAAAAACACTAATTAAATGTTTAAAAATACTAAAACAAATGAGAAAAATCTGAAACTTTTGTAAAATGCTTTATAACAATACCAATTTATGAAAATTAGAAAAATGGAAAAAGCTAAAGCCGAATAAGCTGAAATAAGCTAAACTAAACGTATAAGCTTAAATGACAAAAGCGTATATATAAGATTGGTTTGTGCAAGTTAAGAGCGAGGTCAAGATAGTGTCCAATGGTATGCGGTACACCATTATCACTCTCATAAGGTGGGAGGTCTCGGGTTCGAGCACACCTTCCACCTTTTGCAAAATATTTTATTTTTGGATTTTATTGTTGAAACTTGTTAAGCTAAAGATTATAAGCAATTTATAAAAGCGAGACTTTTATGAAATCAACTAAATAAACAGAGAATAAGCTAAAAGATCCCAGCAGTTAAGCGAGAAATGGAAATAAGCACAAGTTTAAGCCAATTGACTAAATAAGCAAAAGTAGAATGGAAATAAGCTAAGAAACTGATAAATAGCTAATATTACAACCTGAGTAAGCTAACTAAATAAAAATAAACCTTTGAAGAAGCTTTAAATAAGCACAATCTACTTTGTTACATAGGAAACTATATGGTTTTTAGGAAACTTTAAGCTAAATTTAAGCACTAGAATAAGCTAGAAAATGAAAATAAGCTCTGAGCAGACTAGTATACCACTAAGCTTTCCAAGAACTAATTTACAAGGATTAGCTTACCAATAAGCTCTTGAGAAGCTTTTGAAAAGCATTGAACAATGACCAACTGATACACTTAGTAAAAATGGACGAATTGAAATCAATGAGCGAGACCAACTAAATAAGCTTCAAAATGGAAAATAAACGAGATAAGCTAAACAACTAGGTTGGCTTCTCAAAATCTAAATTCCGAAATTAAGCTAACTAATGAGCTACGTGTGAGCTTATGAAGTAGGATACCAAATCGTGCAGGGCACTTTCTCGATTAAGGTACTCAAAGAAGCTATAAAATAAGCACTAAATAAGCTGATAAAAAGTAAACTAATATTTTATAATTTTCTTAAGCAAGCTGAAGTTTACTATCCTAGGAGCTTATGAGAAAAACTTAATAATAGACACAGCAAAATTCTAAGTTTTATTCAAAAGCGACCAGTGAAATTTTGACTTTTTATGTAAACTAATAAATTGACTTTTATGAACTTTGATCCTAATTTGTTAAGCGATATAGATGATATGGTTAAATGAAACTAAATTAGGCTATGCTCTTCAATTTCAAACATGAAACAAGCTTTTGGATTCACAAAATCACAGATAAAAAGGCTTAAGCAGTTTGAAGTGGAACTTGACTTTGGGTGTTCTAGTGACCAAATAGTAAAACTAAAGTGATTTAAGAAACTTATATTAAGGCTGAGAGACAGGTTACAAGCATAAACCAAAGCTAAAACTCAAATAAACCATCAATCCAAACACCACTTATTTTAAGCATTTTATAAATTTAGCGGGTAAACTACTTAACTAGCACAAACCATCACTTAATATGACTTAAGTTATCCTAGTTACTACTATTTTAACAGGTTTAAAAGATTTAATGATCTCAACTACAATTGTAAGCACAAGCTGCATAAAAATGGAAATGAAAGAAAAGGCTCACAAGTATTATACGACTATGATGTAGCTTAAACAAAACTATTACTTCACTATACTAATCCAAAATCATCCCAATCCATCTCTGCAACAACCCCATTCCATTTTCAACTGTTTGAACCATTTTTGCTTCTTGAGTTGACTTTTGTTGACCATACACCCAATATGCTGAAACTGACTTCCACTTACAATAAGCTATTTCAAGCTTAAATAAACTTGTTTGGATTTGAAATTAAGCTATTTGAAGCTTGGTAACAAGATACAGATTGAAATTTGCAATGATGGCACAAAACATGAAATGTGAATAAAAGCTTGAAATGATACTTGATAACAGTTTTAATACATTCAAACAACTTAATTTTATATAATGAAACAAAGGATTACAACTTAAGGCTTAATTTAAAACATGAAAATAAAATCGACATACAAAAGTTTTAAAAACTAAAGCTACTTCTCTCTTCTTCTTCCTCTTTTATACTTCCATTGACTCTCCAGCGTGTCCCGAGCGGATCCCACCTTTCAATTTGACCAATGGTTGAGTTTGAGCAATAATAGGTCCTCCAGCGTTTTTAGCGGGAAAATCGGTTTGACTTGTAGCTCTGTTTTATCAACTAGGGGGTGGCATTAATGTGGGGGTTTGTGATGATGAGGAGGTGGTGGAAAGGAGAAAAGGTTGATGGGAGAGGCCTATGTTTGCAGACACGAGTTGGAAGGGATAAGCGATTAATGGTAGTTTGCTTGTTTGACTTTGGGTTGACCGAGGTTCAAAATGGGGAGGTAGAAGGGTCAAAGCGCGGTATAAGTGGCGAGGGGTTCAAAACATTTTGACAAGGCTAAGTTAATAATAAAAGGACTAAACTTGTAAATCTGAAATCTTGAAGGACCAAGCTGCCATTTTTCCAAAGTTCTCACAAGGGTCACTTTTGACAAGTTTTAAAAGTACAAGTACCATTTTGACATTTTCATATTCTCGAAAGGACCATTTTGCCAAATTACAAAGTTCGAGGGACTTAAGTTGTAATTTTATAAATTTGAATCTCAAGGACCAATTTTGAAAACTTAGGAATCCTAGGGACTCAAAATGATATTTTTCTTTATTTGGTTTTACGGGGACTATTTTGACAACTTTTTGAAACTTGGGGGACTAAAGCGCCAATTATGCAAACTTGATCGTTTTTCACGATTTTGATATTTTGCATTTAAAACACATAAAACTTATTTGTGATATTTTTATCATTTTGATGCATTTACGAGTGTTTCGGATGTTTTCGCGGTCTAATTTGTACAAAAATGATGAGTATTTACATTCAACCATCAATCCCCACTAAGATATTGCTAGTCCTAGCAATGTTTTGAGAAAAATTTAATGGATTTTATCTCTTTACTAAAAGCCATTACTACGGAGTAGCCAAATATTTCGGTTCAAGTAAGAACCTTGGTACTAAGATAACCCGATGATTTTGAGCAAACCACAGACTTCCAGGATTGGTTGTCTTTACGGAGGCCGTTTGTTATGGACTAGCCAACTCTTCACTTTTAATGGATATAAACGGGCTGGTGACCTCTTCGCTGGATATGGTGGTGAATACCATGCAATTTTGGGCAAATTACTGGCCGATCAACCAGATTGAGATATCTTTACGAAAGCGTTTTGCTCTGGATTAGCCAATCCTTACATTTTATTAGACAAAGGCGGACTGATAACGATAAGATGAGTAAGTGTAGAACACTTACTCGAAAAAAAAATTTGGCCAAAAATGGAAATTAGGCGGTATAATTACATGATAAAATTAGTGAGAATTCCCCCACACTTAGAAATGAATATGCCCTCAATATTCAAAATCTGCGTGAGTATCTTGGAAACATAGCAACGTAAAAGGGAAATACTAAGGCCATTATTTAGCAAGGATTTTTTCTTTTTTCATTTATTTTTTTGAAACTCTTATATATACACACAACATGTGGGGCAACTCCCCACACTAGGGTGGTAGAAAGTAGAAAGAAGAAGCTAAACTGTCAAGTTTTGTCACTGCCATTGCTACTCAGCATGAATGGCTAACCGTAACAAACTTAGAGACATTTCGAGAAATATGGGTGAAAACCCGTATGGCATGCTCTTATTTTTGATTGACGAGTCGCTAGCTTGACTCGATCCCGCATTCATTGGTTCATGGGAAAGTTTGTAGATCCAGGACAACCACGGAGGAATGTCCTCTCCAAAGTAATGCTTCAACCGATGACCATTCACTTTAAAATTTGGACCATCGGGTTGAGATAACTCAATGGTGCCATAAGGATAAACCTTAGTGATGGTAAATGGACCCGGACAGGTAGGATTTAAGCTTTCAGGAAAATCTTCAATCTAGAATTGAAAAGAAGGACTTCGATCACTTAGCGTTGAAAAGCGGTTCTTGATTTTAGAGTCATGAATGCTTCTTTGTCTTTTCTTTGTAGATCAAAGAGTTCTCGTATGCTTGATCGCGGAGTTCATTTAATTCATTCATTTGAACTTTCAGGTGATCACCGGTTGTCTGAATATCGAAGTTGGCATGCTTCAGGCCCGGTATGCATTATGCTCTAGCTCAGGCGGTAGATGACATGCCTTTCCATACCACAAGCTTGTATGGAGTGCACCAGATGGGTGTTTTATAAAATGTCGGAAGGCCCAGTCATCGTCGTCTAGCTTATCAGAGCCAAGAGGCACGGTTTTACGGCAACCGTCCTCTCCGAGTTCTTTAATCCCGGTTGAAACTTCCACTTGCCCACTTGTTTGGGGTTGATCAGCGATGGGGAGGCGGTGGAGTTACCCCCATACGCACATGACTCTCAAAGCGGTCATTGCGGAATCGTACCGATCGCAGATTATAGCTCGTGGAGTTCGAAACCGATAAGGTTTTAAAGGTACCATTTTGAGGGTCGTTTAAGTCCTTATTTGATCACTTTTGTATCCGTTATTGCTTAATATCGTTCCTTTTCACTTTTTAGGTCTCGTGAAGGCAAAATCTTTGGAATGGCACTTATTTGGACGGAAAAGCGCGAATATATGAAGAAAATGGCCAAAGTCGAAATCAAGGCACTCACGATTCTTTGAAGTTAGAAAGCGGCGTCGGTGCTATTGGTGGCCGTCCCAAAATTATGTGTGACGGGACAAAACTCAAAACTTCGTATTTTCAAGAGCGGCGTCTAGTGGTGAAAGAGTAGGCCGTCGCTACTCGGGCGGCCTAGATGCAATCCAGACGGCGTCGAGGCGAAGAGGGGCGGCGTCACGGACATAAGGTGGCGTCGTCGCAAGGTTAACGTGGCCAGGCGAAACCCTAATGGCGGCGACACGGCGTCACTAAACATAAGGTGGCGCGTCGCAATTGTAATCTTATATATAGAATCCGAATTTTTCGGTCTTTGTGTGGAGAGTCTTTGGGTAAAACCTAAAACCGAACCTAAGGTGTCTTGTACGGTATTTTAGGGTTTTAACCCTATCTTACATCAAGATAAGTCTTTGCTTCATTAATTCAATTATGTCTTTGATTATTTGTGTGTATGCTTGCATGTTCTCCATGTCCGGCTAATTTATTTGTGTGTTTGCTTAGGAAGTATGAAACTTAATTATTGAATATTGATTGGTTGTTTCTTATCTTAGTTGATTTATGATCTAGTAATGCGATAGGTCATCCGTTGTGCATAATGCTTGATTCATCTTTGTGAACCTTAGAGTATAATTACGAGTGATTGTAGGCTAAACCATCCGAAGGCGCCTTAGGTAGGAGTCTATAATCTCTAGTGGGTTTGTAGACAAGACCCTTTGGTAAGTTCAAAGAGTTAGGGAGAAAGCATACCTACAACTTTAGACACACAACGCAACTAGGAATAAGGCGTGACACTCAACCATCAATAGGAGATAATTAAGGAGTAATACAAACTAAGTAAACACATCTTTAAACTATCATACGAGCACACATTAATTAGACATAGACTCCCACAACCTTAGTTTAGATAATTAGATAATAGTAGAGTAATCGGTGAAATACCAACCCCAAATCCAATACCGAGATTAGTACCTTTCCATTTTCATAAAATATAAAAGATAAAAATAATCTTCCTCAACCTTAACCTTAGCGTAGTAACTCCCTACTAGCATTCCTATTCCCAGAGAGCGATATCAATACCGTGGCTTACCCTAATTACTACACTACAACGATTAGGTTCACTTGCCTGGGTGTTATAAAACTTGCTCGAAGAAAGGAAGTTCCTTTGACCCCGAGCGGCGTGTGGCGTTATCAAGTTTTGGCGCGGCTGCGGGAATAGAATAGCTAGTTAGTAGTCCACCTCGTTTAGGTTCTTTGCTTGATTCCTATCAAGTAAATTTTTCTCATTTTAGCTTTCTCTTAGTCTATCCCCTTCTTCGTGACCTTTGTTCGTAACCATTTTCATTAACTATTCCGTTAGCGTTATGGAGAGCGAATGCATAAAGCGTCACCCAATCAACGAAATCCACTACATAATCTACCCTTTCCACTCCAAAATGAGATCTTGAGGTTCCGGCAATATCATGATGAATCCTTTCACGAGGCGTGGACTCGAATTAAATATTTATTACAAAAGTCCTTTATCATGGTATTGATTCTTGTTTCCACTACAATTCTTTTACACTCGTATCGCCCACGAAACCCAAAGGAGACTTGACTATGTAGCGGATGGGGATATTTGGGGCGTGGTGTTGAAATGCATGGGAAACCTTTGAGATTCACGCCCATTTAGAAGTGGAACATGGGACCCAAAAGCGAATCTTTAGACCTATTTTCAATTTGGAAACTTGATTGGAAGGTTGTTTAGGAAGGAGATGATTAGAGTTGAGGTACCAAGGTGCATGTCATGGTTAGGCGCTACCACGGTACAAAATGAATACATAGGTGATCTTGATAAGATGGAGGATAGAGTAGAAAATCAATCCCATCGGATAACCCACAAGTCCTACCATCACTTGAGGAACACACATCGCCTATAACTTACGGAAGAAGTAGAAGAGACTATAGGAACCCGATTGTAGAACCTTTGGACCAAACACCACTAGGGAATGAGGTTTAGATGCTTGTTGTCATGACCTCTCTCTTAGTCTAGGAAAGTTCCTAATTTTGATGAGCCGGAGCCTCAACCAAAACCTTACCCAATTTTCCGTCTTTAGATGTGAATCTTGGAATTGAATTAGGCCCCAATCCACCCATCAAAATAGATAGTCCGGGTAGTTGCTTGATAAAGGTGGTAGATTCTAGGCCATGTAGAGTAGAAGCTAATATAGGAGTAACCCATGACCTTACACACTTATATCACCCATTCATGGTTGATAACAAGAAACACTATGGGTTTAAACCGGGTTTATTAGGTCAAGATGGATCCTTAACTAAGAATCTTTTGAAGTTGATAGAAGATGATCCATTTTAGGAGAGAGATTTGATTCACCGCTACACCAATAGACTTAGGTAAGGTTATAATGAATAGAGCACACTCCTTTGAGCATATAAATCACCCATCACCCTCTCCTCACGTAGCAAATTTCCACCCTAAGGGTGTGTATTGCTACTATCACCCACTTAAACTTAAGTGTAGGAAAACCTCCCTTTATCCGTTAAATAAGGGTGAAGTCGGGCTCGTGACTCGAACAAAAACAAGCGCTTCTTGGGAGGCAACCCATGTGTATTTGTTTTCATTTTCATTTGTGTGTCGTATATCTTTTATTAATTGTTTATTCTCATGTTTGAATTTGTAAAAATGCTTTATTTTGTCTTTAACCTCGTCTTAATTACATATAAAGGTATTTTACATAAGGGATAAGTGTAGGGAGGATTACACGCGTTTTCAAAAGAAAGCGTAAACATGAGAATAACAATTAACTAAAAGATATTTATGTTTGTTTGTTTGAGTCAAATGCTTGTATCGAGTCATAATGGATGTTTTGCGAAATTTTTCAGTTCTAAAGATGTAAATTTTCGAATTTTTTCGGAAAATCGCGAGACCGGTTTTGTCGGGATAACTTTGTGGCGTCGAGATTACAACTGGCGGCGTCGGGAAGGAGTAAAACATCAGATTACTTTTCTCGTTTTACGAGCTACTTATAAATTTTGGAATTTTCGGTCTTAATTTTCTTAGAAATGCAGTAAACATCCATTCCACAAGCATTATATCCTAGTTTAAATCGAGTCTTATATATATTATTACCGCCGATTTTACTGAAGGTTTCGTTTGTTTTCTTCAAGTGTGCGGGTTTAGTTTGTCAAGAAGAAGTTACATAAGATTGGAAGGAGCTTTTCACGCAATAATTCTTCTTGGAAAAGAGTTTAACCACCACTTTACGGATCCTACCGAGCTAATCGGGGAGTATTAGTTTCTTCGTTTTAATTACCTTCTTTTATCATAACTTTGATACTTTCGGGAACATTGGGGACAATGTTCGGTTTAAGTGTAGGGAGGGAAAATAAAGCGGGAACTTTGAAACTATGCTTATCCTTGATTATTTGCTTTGTCAATTGCACTTGTGTAATAAACCATGAGAAAATGTCGGTTAGGGTAATTTTGGCACCAAATTTAAAATTTTCATGACATATAGGAGTGGGCCATTAGTCTTAACAAAAGCGTCTCACGGATAGGAAGTTGCATGACTAGCACAAAACCCTTTACCACCCAAATTCCACCCAAAATGTGAGGATCGCCCTTAGATTAGTAGGAATTAAAGCATTCATCTTTAATGCTTAGAGTGTGAACCGGTAGTATATTAGATTCTAGAACTTGTTTTGTGATGCATTCGAGATCGCAAGTGAGGCTACACTTGTGTAGTTAGGAATAACTAAATGATAAGAGGCATTAGGATAACCCTTGTTTGATACCGTAATATAATTACTTCTTCCACATCGGTTGAGTAATTCCCCACACCACTGCGTTGTACTCATCTTTAGTACACGATACCCTAGTTAACCCCTCGAGCCTATCCTTTTCGCGGTTCTCGTGATATTTCGGTTTTCGGAATATCAATGAAAACATTGTTTACACCACCCCCAAATATACACCCAAATCGCCTTAGCCTACCCTATATGCACTCACTTTTAGTGCAAATGTTTGTTATCACCCTAAACCCTTAGTTCAATTATCTAGTTGCTTGCATAAGTTGCTAAGTCGAGTCATATCCTTTGTATCTGATTTTGGGATGATTGGGATTCATGGGAAAAGTTAAAGTTTATGAAATGACGGGAAGGGCGTTAAATTCAAATTCCCTTTGTTTGCGTAATAATGTACCCCAAGTGTTTTGATCTTTTCAAATCGGGTCAAATTAGTGTTAGAGTAATAAAAACTCAAGTGTAGGGATGTGCTCATAAATCCCTAGTATTTTGATGTTATCGTAGAGGATGGTAGAGTAAAAGTGTATGAAAAAAAAAAAAAAAAAAAAAAAAAAAAAAAAAAAAAAAAAAAAAAAAATAAAAAAAAAAAAAAAAAAAAAAACATACGGGCTACCATCCTACATCTATCTTTAAATTTATGTTTGTTTATTTCGGTTATCTAGAGTTTAGAGTGTCGAGTCTTGGCTTAGCAGCGCCATTCTTCATATGCATTTAACATAGAGATTTTGACTTGCCACCACTAAATAGCCTATCCCACCAAACCCTTGTTTCCCTACAGTAAGCCTAACATTACAACCCTTTAAAGACCTCTTTGATAGTCTTTCCTAGGTGCTTCGTAAGCGATGGAGGTTTGATCTATTCTCAAGCCTATGGTAATCTATGTACTAGGACCGGTTAATGAGTGTTTATCTTCCATTTCCTATTTTGTTATATTTCATATATACACCGAGAGATGTGAGTATCCAAACACCCCATGTGAGGTGCTAGTATGTAATTTCGTGCTTGTTATGACTTTCTTGGGGCTTATATGTGTTGTGGACCGTTTTGAATTAATGCTTCATGACCCCAACTTATAAATTAATTGGCTAAAAGCACATTTGCTTGAGGACAAGCAAATAACAAGTGTAGGGATATTTGATAAGGTTTTAAAGGTACCATTTTGAGGGTCGTTTAAGTCCTTATTTGATCACTTTTGTATCCGTTATTGCTTAATATCGTTCCTTTTCACTTTTAGGTCTCGTGAAGGCAAAATCTTTGGAATGGCACTTATTTGGACGGAAAGGCGCGAATATATGAAGAAAATGGCCAAAGTCGAAATCAAGGCACTCACGATTCTTTGAAGTTAGAAGCGGCGGCGTCGGTGCTATTGGTGGCGCGTCCCAAAATGTGTGTGGACGAACCTCAAAACTCGTATTTTCAAGAGGCGGCGTCTAGTGGTGAAAGAGTAGGCCGTCGCTACTCGGGCAACCTAGATGCAATCGAGACGGCGTCGGAAGGCGAAGAGGACGGCGTCACGGACATAAGGTGGCCGTCGCAAGGTTAACGTGGCCAAGCGAAACCACAATGGCGGCGACACGGCGTCACTAAACATAAGGTGGCCGTCGCAATTGTAATCTTATATATAGAATCCGAATTTTTCGGTCTTTGTGTGGAGAGTCTTTGGGTAAAACCTAAAACCGAACCTAAGGTGTCTTGTACGATATTTTAGGGTTTTAACCTATCTTACATCAAGATAAGTCTTTGCTTCATTAATTCAATTATGTCTTTGATTATTTGTGTGTATGCTTGCATGTTCTCCATGTCCAAGCTAATTTATTTGTGTGTTTGCTTAGGAAGTATGAAACTTAATTATTGAATATTGATTGGTTGTTTCTTATCTTAGTTGATTTATGATCTAGTAATGCGATAGGTCATCCGTTGTGCATAATGCTTGATTCATCTTTGTGAACCTTAGAGTATAATTACGAGTGATTGTAGGCTAAACCATCCGAAGCGCCTTAGGTAGGAGTCTATAATCTCTAGTGGGTTTGTAGACAAGACCCTTTGGTAAGTTCAAAGAGTTAGGGAGAAAGCATACCTACAACTTTAGACACACAACGTGACTAGGAATAAGGCGTGACACTCAACCATCAATAGGAGATAATTAAGGAGTAATACAAACTAAGTAAACACATCTTTAAACTATCATACGAGCACACATTAATTAGACATAGACTCCCACAACCTTAGTTTAGATAATTAGATAATAGTAGAGTAATCGGTGAAATACCAACCCCAAATCCAATACCGAGATTCGTACCTTTCCATTTTCATAAAATATAAAAGATAAAAATAATCTTCCTCAACCTTAACCTTAGCGTAGTAACTCCTACTAGCATTCCTATTCCCCAGAGAACGATATCAATACCCGTGGCTTACCTAATTACTACACTACAACGATTAGGTTCCTTGCCTAGGGTGTTATAAAACTTTCTCGAAGAAAGGAAGTTCCTTTGACCCGAGCGGCGTGTGGCGTTATCAATGCTTGGTTTCACGTTGCCCCAAGGCTGCAAATAGCGAAATCACTTGCATCGCACATGAGCTCAAAGGTAAATCGATCAGGGCAACTAGAATGGGTGCTTCAGTAAGCTTTTTCTTAAGTGTTTCAAAAGCTTGATGCACTCGGGAGAGAAGATAAAGGACTTCTTTTTCAAGAAGATGGGTCATAGGCGGCGATTTTAGAAAAATCTGTATGAATCTCTGATAAAACCGGCATGACCTAGAAAACTCCTAATACCTTTGAGCGGTAGTAGGATGAAGCGGTTTAGCAATAACATCAACTTTGCTCTATCTACCTCAATCCCATTTTGAAATCTTATGGCCAGGACTATGCCTTCTTTGACCATAAAGTGGCTCTTCTCCCAATTTAGACATAGATTGGTGTCTTTACACCGTTTAAGCATTTTGTCTAAATGGGAGAAACATGTCTGAAATGAATCCCGAATGGCCAGAAGTCATCCATAAACACCTCCATTGTTTCCCGATCATATCGTGGAATATGGCCATCATCTGACGTTGGAGCGTGCGGGAGCGTTACATAAGCCAAAAGGCATCGTTTGTAGGCAAAAAGTTCCGTATGGGCGGTGAATGTGGTCTTCTCTTGATCACGTGGATCAATGGGGATCTGAAAGTAACACGAGAAACCATCAAGGAAACAATAGTATTCATTTCTGCTAATCTCTCAAGCATCTGGTCCATGAAGGTAGAGGAAAATGGTCTTCTGGTGGCGTCATTTAACTTACGATAGTCTATACACACGCCATCCGTAACCAATCGAGTTGGAATTAACTCGTTTTCTTCATTCGTGACAACGATATGCCACCTTTTTTGGAACACGGTGAATCGGGCTAACCTGAGGACTATACGAGATAGGGTAAATCAATCCTGCATCAAGTTTGATAACCTCTTGTTTGATAACATCATGGATTTTGGATTTACTCTTCCTGCGATGTTGAGCTAACTGGTTTGAAGTCATCCTCCATCAAGATTTTGTGAGTACAAAACTCGGGTTGATACCATTAATGTCGGAGAGTTTCAAGCAATTGCTTGCTTGTGTGACTTCAAGACCTTTATGAGAAGCGATCTTTTCATCTTTACTCAAATCTCGAGCAATAATGACGGGCAATTTATCGCCGCCTTCAAGAAATGCATACTCGAGATGAGTGGTAAGTCCTTAAGTTCGACTTGAAATTCTTGATTTTCTCAAGACTTGACTTCCTTGTTATGAAGGGTTGGCGGGAGGAGAGGAGGAGAAGTGTCTGATTTAACAAACTTCTCGAGTAAGAATATCTCCTCCGTATTAATCTCATGGTGATTAATCTCTTACGAAATTGCATCACTAGTATGAGGGGTTGATGAATGATCATCTTTAAGCAACTTCTCAATGAGAAGTATGTCCCCTCGATGTCAATTGGGCGTGATCAATTTCCCATGGAGCAGAATCACTAGCCAAGTATGCTTCAATCTCTTCCAAGATGAAGTCGCTTCCCCAAGCGGAGTGAGAGAAAGTAAATTGGCTATGATAGGTTGAGAAGATGTGGTGGGATCCCAGCTCATGAAATTATGAGAATAACCAAGAACTTCTTGAGTACTCTTGGAAGCAACATCAATGATATCTATTCGGTTAGCAGACTCGGAATCATAGTTTGCGGAGTACCTCAAGTTTGATCAAGGTTAAAGGTGGCGACTTCATTACCAACGTAATGTGATTTCTTGCTCAAATACATCAATGAGAGCACGGCCCGTTCTCGGGAATCCTCTTCCAACAATGAGAGGAACCCGTGGATCGACATCGAAATCAACAACTACAAAGTCGGTGGAAAATGGAACTTTCCTACTTTCAAAATCGTCCTCGGCAATTCAAGGGACGGGATATTACTACGATCTGCAAGCTCGAGAGTCATGCATGTAGGAGTAAGATCCGAGGAAGAAAGTTTCTTCCATCTTGAATGAGGCATCGAGTTTTATGCTTGCACCAAGATCGGCTAAGGCAAAGCATTCAACCATTCACGGAAATACACAAGGTGAGGAACTTTCCGGGATCTCAAGCTTCTCGAGGAAGCTTCTTCAAGATAGCTGCAGGCGCTTCTCATTGAGAGGAGTTTTAGCCATTTCAAGCGACTTTTCCTTATTGCTTAACATGTGTTTGAGGTTGATGCAAACTTGGGCATCGACATGATAGCATCATGACTTATGTCAAAATGAAGTTCTTGGAAAATTTGAAAGAATTTTTCCATTTGTTATTAGGCTTTCTCGCGGAGCTTTGCTCATGTAAGCGTGATGGGTAAGGAATAGAAGATTTGGATTTGGTTTTTCAATGGGAACTCTGGGAGGTTCAAAAACAACTCTGGATTGGATTTTGGTTTACGGACAACACGAGGATGGACATTCTTTGGTACTTAGTTATTAGTAGGAAGTTCCTTGTCCTTTAATAGCCTCGGGTTCACTTTCCACTACCTTCAGGGAGAAGAAGAAGAGGTAGTAGGAATAGCGGGTCCATCATGTATGAAACACCACTTGGTTGTGATCGCCTTTGCATCGCCCCTCGGATTAGCGATCGTGTTGCTAGGTAAAGTACACAGGCAGGGTCGATCATTTAAAGACTTCTTTAATTGGTGATCGGTGACCAACACAACTGTTTGTCTCTCTTGAGTCTTCATGAATTGCTTTAAAAGCTCATCGGATGTTGATACGGGAGGAGGTGGAGGGGACAATTTGGTCGTATGTTACGGTTATAGCGAATTCCCTTGATTAGGGTTCATATTCCCACGAAATTGATTCCTCGATTGTAAGTGTTTTGATTAAGATTTCCTTGTTGTTGGAAACCTTGGTTGGGTCGGAATAGAAATTACCTTGGTTTTGATAACGGTTCATTCTTGGTTGGTTACGATTCGGTTAGGATTACGTTGAAGCTGGGTGGTCTGGTATAAGTGTTATACAGTAGTTTGGTTCATTATGAGGGCGGTGTTGATTACCTCCTTGATTTGAAATCACCTAGGCTATAGCATTAGCTAAAAGGACTACCATCGGTGGCGATCAGTTGTAGTATGCATGAGGACCACCACAGTAACACAAACTTCAACTTTCTTCACTTCACCGTATGATGGTTATGCGTGTGAAAGTGACTTTCTTTGGTTGGCAAGAACGAAGCTGAACAATATCAGTGAGTTTGTCAATCTTAGCATCGATTGCTAGATGTACTCGCGGGAGATGAAGTAGAAGGTCAGCATTAGACTCGGTTATGATATGTCTTTGTGCGGAAAGAGGCGGACACAGGACTTGTTTCAATGATTTGCAAGGCTTCTTTTGTGGTCTTGCTCAAGAAATTACCTCCAGCGGAGGCATTTAGAAAGTCTTGATTGGCACAGTTGAGACCATTGTAGAAAGTATCCATTTGCATTAACTCGGAGAAACCATGATGCGGACAACTGCGGAGCAATTCTTTGTAACGATCCATGCCTCCCGAATGATTCATCAAATCTACGAGAAAATTTCATTATCTCATTCTTAAGACTTGTAGTTCGGGATGGAGGATAGAATTCGTTCACAAACTTTGTGACAAGATCTTCCCATGTCTCGATGGAGCGAGGGGTTGTTTCTCAAGCGATTCCGGGCTTGTCCTACAGAAAATGGGAGCGGAAGAAGCTTGATAGCTTCATATGGGACATTCTTATACTTGATGGTAGATCGATCTTGTTAAACCATGAATGTGTGCATGAGGATCATCCCTCAAAACCATAGAATTGGCTTTGGGTTGCAGTTAAGTAACCGGTTTAAGCTCAAAAGTGTCGACCCGCGATGGGGACAACAATAACATCTCCGTAACCCTCGATGGGTGCTTGGAAGCTCATTCATCGGCTTGTCTTACGCCATTCACGGCGGTGGTGGTGGTGGTAAGCGTTCCTCGATCCACGGTGAAGGGCTGAGCGTCCTCTACGTCTCGAGGAATCTTTCAAGTTCGACAATGGACTTGTAGGCCCGGAAGAGCAGTGCGCATGCACTAAGTATAAAAATCGGTTTCAAAACAAATGAGGCAAAAGCGACAATTGAACTTAACCAATAATCACAAATGAAATAAGCTTCTTTGAAAAAGGTACACCAAATCTACAAGTGACACAAAGGCAAGTTTTAAATCGATGTTAGGGAACTTATTATGGTCGCGCCCAGTTAGGTAGTGCACTTCCTTGATTTGCGGTGGTTGATTTTTATGTATATTAAGTATCCTTTGAAAAGGCGTAGGTATAGATTTGTCTTGATGGGTTTGAAAACTTTTGGACAATATTTTTGGTATCGTCTCGTTTAACCAATCGTGTTTCTTCAAGAATCACCTTAAAAGAAACACAAGCTAGAAAGCGTTCACGATTGTTTGTTGTTTTATATTTTGTTTGGTGTTGTTAACACTTTAGGAAAAGTGTTAATGAACTTTTGATTTTGTTATAACTTTACAAAAAAGCGACTTTTACAAGCTGTGGTATATGTGCAAGTCTGGTTTACGAAAAATGCTTAGAACAACGCTTCTGACCTCCGCGGTGACGCAAAATTTGATCGGTGCAAAACCGTCAAGTTTTTCTCATGTGGTGATCAACATGAATGACCAACCGTAAGGAACTTAAAAGCGACTCACACACCAATTGCAATTTAGATCGAGGAGAATCGGTGGATTCCGGGTCGTTAAGTCCTCGGAGGATGACTGGTGTTTAACGCGATCGGATGTCGAATAACCGCTGGGATAGTGATCGGTGGGATTTTGAGTTGATAATTACCTAAAGAAAAGATCTACAAATTCTGATGACTTAAATGCAAATTAAAAGAAATTAAATAGTTAAATTCTATTAAATAAGCGCTATCACTATTTTTAAGCGATGTTTTGTTTTTTATGTTTTTATAAAATAAAATAACTTAAATAAACTATATTAACTAAACGTATCAAATTATCTAAAAACTAGATTTAAAATGGCGTCGTTAAGTCTAAAAAATTACAGCAAGTTGTAAGCAAAAGCGTAAAATTTATGAAATAAAGTCCTATAAATGTAAAAGCAATTTTATTCATTGCTATATGACAAAAGAAAATTTTGAAAAAAGATTTATATTTTTTTGACATTTATATTTTTTATTATGAATTAATTACTAAAAAACACTAATTAAATGTTTAAAAATACTAAAACAAATGAGAAAAATCTGAAACTTTTTGTAAAAATACTTTATAACAATACCAATTTATGAAAATTAGAAAAATGGAAAAAGCTAAATGAATAAGCTCGAAATAAGCTAAACTAAGCGTATAAACTTAAATGACAGCATTATATAAGAAGATTAGTTTGTGCAAGTTAAGGCAGTCCAAGACCCAGGCGCAATGGTGTCCAAGTACACCACTATCACTCTCGTAAGGTGGGAGGTCTCGGGTTTGAGCACGCCTTCCACCTTTTGCAAAATATATTATTTTGGATTTTATTGTTGAAACTTGTTAAGCTAAAGATTATAAGCAATTTATAAAGCGAGACTTTTTATGAAATCAACTAAATAAACCGCGAATAAGCTAAAGATCCCAACAGTTAAGCGAGAAATGAAATAAGCACAAGTTTAAGCCAATTGACTAAATAAGCAAAAGTAGAATGGAAATAAGCTAAGAAGCGATAAATAGCTAATATTACAAGCTGAATAAGCTAACTAAATAAGAAATAAACACTGAAGAAGCTTTAAATAAGCACAATCTACCACTATTACATAGGAAACTATATGGTTTCTAGGAAACTTTAAGCTAAATTTAAGCACTAGAATAAGCTAGAAAATGAAAATAAGCTCTTGAGCAGACTAGTATACCAGACTAGGCTTTCCAAAGAACTAATTTACAAGTATTAGCTTACACCAATAAGCTCTTGAGAAGCTTTTGAAAAGCATTGAACAATGACCAAGCGATACACTTAGTAAAATGGATGAGGTGAAATCAATGAGGCGAGACCAACTAAATAAACTTCAAATGGAAAATAAGCCTTGAGATAGCTAAACAACTAGGTTGGCTTCTCAAAATCTAAATTTCATAGAATTAAGCTAACTAATGAGCTCTGTGAGAGCTTATGAAGTAGGATACCAAATGCATTACGGCAGGCACTTTCTCGGTTAAGGTACTCAAAAGAAGCTATAAAATAAGCACTAAATAAGGTGATAAAAAGTAAACTAGTATTTTATAATTTTCTTAAGCAAGTGAAGTTTACTATCCTACAAGCTTATAAGTGAAACTTAGTAATAGACACACTGAAAAATTCTAAGTTTTATTAACGACAAGTGTAAATTTTGACTTTTTATGTAAACTAATAAATTGACTTTTATGAACTTTGATCCTAATTTGTTAAGCGATATAGATGATATATGGTTAAATGAAACTAAATTAGGCTATGCTCTTTAATTTCAAACATGAAACAAGCTTTTGGATTCACAAAATCACAGCGAGATAAAGGCTTAAGGATTTTGAAGTGGAACTTGACTTTGGGTGTTCTAGTGACCAAATGGTGACTAAAGTGATTTAAGAAACTTATATTAAGGCTGAGAGACGAGTTACAAGCATAAACCAAAGCTAAAACTCAAATAAACCATCAATCCAAACACCCTTATTTTAAGCATTTTATAAATTTAAGCTGAGTAAACTACTTAACTAGCACAAACCATCACTTAATATGACTTAAGTTATCCTAGTTACTACTATTTTAACAGGTTTAAAGATTTAATGATCTCAACTACAATTGTAAGCACAACCGCATAAAAATGGAAATGAAAGAAAAGGCTCACAAGTGTATCGGCTATGATGTAAACAAGCCAGAACTATTACTTCACTATACTAATCCAAAATCAACCCAAATCCATCTCTGTAACCCAGTTCCATTTCCAACTGTTTGAATCATTTTGCTGCTTGAGTTGTTTTGTTGACCATACACCAATATGCTTAATGCGACTTCCAAGCTTACAATAAGCTATTTCAAGCTTAAATAAACTTGTTTGGATTTGAAATTAAGCTATTTGAAGCTTGGTAACAAGATTTTGAATTGGAAATTTGCAACGATAAGCACAAAACATGAAATATGAATAAAAGCTTGAAATGATACTTGATAACAGTTTTAATACATTCGAACAACAATTTTATATAATGAAACAAAGGATTACAACTTAAGGCTTAATTTAAAACATGAAAATAAAATACGACATACAAAAGTTTTAAAAACTAAAGGCGCTTCTCTTCCTTCTCTTCCTCTTTTTATACTTCCATTGACTCTCCGCGTGTCCTCAAAAGCAGATCCCACCTTTCAATTTGACCAATGGTTGAGTTTTGAGCAATAATAGGTCCTCCACGTTTTAGGCGGGAAAATCGGTTTGACTTGTAGCTCTCTGTTTTATCAAATAGGGGGTGGCATTAATTGTGGGGGTTTGTGATGATGAGGAGGTGGTGGAAAGGAGAAAAGGTTGATGGGAGAGGCTTTGTGTTTGCAGAGACACAAGTTGGAAAGGATAAGCGATTGTGGCGCGTTTTGCTTGTTTGACTTTGGGTTGACGGGGTTCAAAATGGGAAGTCGAGGAATTACTTGTGGTATAAGTGGCGAGGAGTTCAAACATTTTGACAAGGCTTGTAAGTTAATAATAAAAGGACTAAACATGTAATTACGAAATCTTGAAGGACCAAGCACGCCATTTTTCAAAAGTTCTCCACAAGGGTCACTTTTGACAAGTTTAAAAGTACAAGTACCATTTTGACATTTCATATTCTGAAGGACCATTTTTGCCAAATTACAAAGTTCGGGGACTTAAGTTGTAATTTTATAAATTTGAATCTCAGGACCAATTTTGACAACAAGAATCCCTAGGGACTCAAAATGATATTTTCTTTATTTGGTTTTACGGGGACTATTTTGACAACTTTTGAAACTTGGGGACTAAAGCGCCAATTATGCAGATCGTTTTCACAGTTTTGATATTTTGCATTTAAAACATAAAACACTTATTTGTGATATTCATTTTGATGCATTTCGAGTGTTTTCGGATGTTTTGCGATCTAATTTGTACAAAATGATGAGTATTTACACACTCATCAATGAAACAAGCCCTTTAAGAGGAACTTGAGTGGTTTGGGAAGTTGTAGTGCGATTCATCCTTTGGGTCCATGATGTCTTGTCTTCAATACCGATGTTACCATCAAGAGTATATGAGTTGAACCGGTTTACGCCCTAAGGTTGAATAAATGGAGGCTATTTGTTTTCACCCTTTTCTCATTCAATTCTTTTAATTCTTCAACCCCTTCAAGCTTACCGAGACTTCATAGCAAGAACCTTGTTGGGTTTGTTCCAAGATTTGCTCGTCTCGATCGCACTCTTCCCATATCTCACTTTTCTCCTTTTATCATCATACCTAAGGACTTCTACACTAACTAGTGGATTGTCCTCGGTAGATCCCTCCGATTCAGCGGATCATGGGAACCAATACCTAACCTTATCATCCTTATATCAACGCATAAAGTAAAGTTGGTCACCTATTTGGTATTGTTCATCCGCCATTGGAACCAATCGAAAACCATTTGAAAAACAATCCGGATACTTGTGATATATTATCAAAACATTTTGTACCGAATTGTTTTTGATATTTTTAGAATAAGTGCTCCCCTCAACATGTGCATCAAATGTTTGAAATCGTTTTGCACACGGAGGCAAGAGGAAGAAATTACTTCTTTGATTACCATTTTCTAAAAATATCACCATCACTTCCTTGATCAAATCAAGTAGATAAAGCATTTCCGGGAAGGATGAGGTTTCCATAAATTTGCTCCCCTCAATATGTGCCTCGAGGTTTTGAAAAGAGTTTTGCACATACTAGAGGAACCCGCACATGAGATAAATGATCACGTTTCAAATCATAGGTTTGAGATAGATGCTCCCCTCAACATGTGCATTGAAAACTTGAAATCGTTTGTCACATGTGGAAGGACAAAGATGTACATCCTTATAAAACCATTTAGAATAATCAATTTAAATCCAATTTAAATCACACATTCTCCCCGATCACAATTATCAAATCATTTGAGATTTGTGATCTCTTATAGATTTAAATTGATTTTGAAAGCTTTTAAGGAGAATTGTGACTTGATTATGAAAGCGCCTTAATCGATAAGGATCGGATTTTAAGACTTTAAACTCCATTGATAAAACATGCATGATTATCTTTTGAAAACATTTTAATGCCAAATAACTTTTTAATTTAATTGAAATCATTCTCCCCTCAATCAATGACATAGGTTGTTGATTGAGATAGAGATTTTGACAAATAAGTCCGATGATTATCAAAAATAGAGACCGACTTATTTTTCAAAGCGCTTAGTTTTCAAAGAGATATATGTTTATAGAATCGAGCATGGAATTAAAATATGGTAAAGCATGGCTCGTTTTTCTTTGAAAAGCGGGTTCTCACTGAAATGACAATAAACCATTTATTCTCTTTCTCTCAAAAATAATTTTTTTTTTTTTTTTTTTTTTTTTTTTTTTAATTCGAACAACATCTAAAGTCCGTGTCATTCTTTGAATGACAACATCAAAGACCGTAGATATTATCGAACCGAGAAAACATGACAAATTGACAATATTTTTTGAAGATTTTTTGATTTTTTTTTTTTTTTTTTTTTTTTATGAATTTTGAAAGTTTTATAATTTTCTATTTGATTTTTTGAGTATTATAATTTTGTATTTTGTTTTTCAATAAATATTTACAAGAGATAGATGAAGATAGACCTTTACTCCTCGTCTTCCTCCGAAGGCGTTTGAGTGTTTCGGTTGAAGGCTTTTCAAGCCAAGACGTGGAAGAATAAACTCAAAAGTTCTCTTGAAGAGCTTTGGTGAAGATGTCGCCTAACCGATATTCGGACCTCACAAAATAGAGTTCCACCACACCTTTTTCTACTTGTTCCCCGATGAAATGATGTCGAATGTCGATATGCTTTGCTCTTGAGTGTTGAACATTGTTGCATGAGAGAGCAATAGCACTTTATTATCACGATGCGAGAGGATTTTGTTGAATACAAAGCCATAGTCGGATAATTGAGATCTCATCCATAAGATTTAAGCACAACAGATGACATGGCTATGTATTCAACCTCTGTAGAGGAAATAGAAGTACTCATTTGCTTCTTTGAAGACCGACTCACAAGCTTATCACCCAAAAGCGAGCACCTCGGATGTACTTGACGAGTATCTTGACACCTGCATGATCAAAGATCTCGTGATAGGTCGTTAGTGACATGCTTGGTGTCCTTGGTACCAAAGACCCATATTGATGGTTCCTTGGAGATACCGAAGACCCTTTTAACCGCTTCAAGGTGCTTTTTAGTAGGCTTAGCACGGTATCTAGCACACATGCAAACAATGAACAAGATGTCTGGTCTACTAGCAGTGAGGTACATCGTGATCCAATCATACTACGATATTTCGTTTGGTCAATCATGATCCACCGAGTGGTCCTCATCTAGTTTGGTTCGATCAATCATGGGG